>JAQZBX010042211.1:0-22087 GCA_029593785.1 Cabassous unicinctus | reverse complement strand
TGGAATTGGTGGTGTTCTGTTGTAGACATACTGTGATTCAAGCAATGGAAGAAATTCTAACAGTGAGGTGAAGCCGGTGGCCACTGGACATTTTTGGGGCAGGGAGAGGAGGGGCAATTGAAATACTCGGGCTTTTTTGGGACTTTGGGGTTTGTCCTGAGTGGCGAAGCAGCGACGAATGTAGGCCATTTTCCATCAGAATATACCATGCAGAACTGGGTGGGAAAGAGTGTGGTCTGTGATGTGAACTGTCGTCTATGCTCAGTGGCAAGGCCCCTGGATGTGTATATCCATTGCGGGTGTAATACCACACGGATGGGGAATGGTTATGTGGGGTGTTTTTGGGGGTATGGGTGGTGGGGAGCATGGGAATCCCTGTAGTTTCTGAGTAATATTTGGGTAATCTAGGCACCTTTATAAAATGTATATATATATATAACAAATAACATTTATGTAAACAAATGCACATATATGCATATGTATTTATATATCATTTTACAAATAAAAAAAATGAAAAAAATAAAAAAAATAAAATGTGTAACTAAAACTTAAAAAAAAAAAAGAAATTAAACTGAATAATCTACAAATGTGCAGCATCAATAAATTACGCAAATATTTTGTGAGTGAAATATATCTTACACAGAATGATTATACTACATGATTTCAATTATATAAGTGTCAAAGGATAATATAACTAAGCCACGCTATTAAAAATCAGTTTAGTAATTACCCTTGAGTAGTAATTTGTCAGATGTAAGCAACATGGTTTTAGGCTTTAGGATTCTGGTTGTAATATTTCTGGATCTTGGTACTGGTTACATGGTGTGTTTATTTCAGATATTTCATTAATCTGTATTTTTGTTCTTTGTGTACTTTTCTACACACATGTTACAAGTCAATAAAAATTTTTGCATGAAATAATAAGACATGAGTACATAAAACATATTCTAGATCATCCAGACAAACATTTAATATCATATTTATTTACTCCTGTTTGCCCTTACAATGGCATAAATAGTGCTTTTGCTTATGGCAGAATAAGAAAATATCAGATATAATTTTGAGACATTTCAAATATCATTAATAGTCAATGAATTGTAGTTAATATGTTTCTTTGTTGAACTATGATATCACAATATTTTGGAAAGATCAAATTAAAGGTATTATAGGAGTACCAAACTCAAAAAGTCTTTTTTTGCAAACATCAGTACCATATTCAAAACTGGTGACTTTTTTTCAGGTAGATAACCCTAAATAAACCCCTAATTATAATTGATTTTAATTAATTGGTAATGTATTTCTGTTTGTAAACTTATTCTATTCACCGAATTGTGTAAGAAAACAGTAAAAACAGAGAAATAGCAGAGTACAAGCTTTCAATCCTGTCTCTACACTATCACTTGGACTGCCCAGGCCCCATGTGGTTGGGTTTGGGAGTGGACTCAATTTTTGCTTTTAAAATTGCCCTCAAGTCAATGGTTTCTTGCTGAAGAGTCAATAAGACAGTACTGTAAAGGGCATCCTTGCCCATGTAAGTGATATAGGTGAGTGCACTACAGATCTGGATGCTGGGTCAGTCTATTCTGGTCTATATGCAGACTTAAGGTTAAAGCAAGTTTTGGAACATGATGCCCTTCCAGAAAGATGCATTTTACCAAGAACCAGCTGAAATTATTAGAGTGCTTGCCTTAATTTACCAAAGAGCTGCCTATGCAAAGTACCAGTAATGGGTTGTCTTTTTTAATAGGGATTTTATTTAGAGTAAAAGCTTATAGTTCCAAGGCCATGAAATGTCCAAATCAAAGCACTATCAGAGATGCTTTCTCACCAAAGTCAGATACTGGTGATCCCAGTGTCCTGTCATGTGGCAAAGATGGCAGCTACTGTCTTGCAGAGATCAGTGTGGGCAAAAAGGCATATGACTTGACTCTTCCTGAGTCTCCTCTTTCATTCTCTGTTTCTTTGTTTTCTTCCCAAGTTCTGCTGTGGGATATCAGGCATACGGCTCATCTCTTTATCCTTGAGCTGCTCCATTGGCCTAGATGCTTGGGGGCTTCATGTTTAAGGTTTGACTGCTAGCAATCCTCAAGTCTGTTCTCACGTGGCAGGATAAAAAAGGCAGCTTCCTTTTTCCTGCGTGGGTCTCTGTCTATGTCTCGCTTTATGTCAGACCCCGCATGAGGGCAAAAAGGAAGCTGGGTTATTCCTTACTGAAGTAGTCCAATCAAAAGAGTTTTCTTATCAAATAATCTAATCAAAGGGCCCTAGCTGAATTTAATGCAATCAAAGCATCCCACACCCACAGGAATGGATTATTTTAAGAACACAGTTTTTTCCTGGGATTCACAAAATTCAACTGTCACAATGTTTTTTACTGTAAGTTCTTTCTTCCAAACACATCTTCCTCACCTTCTTTTGTCATACTAATAGGCATATATGATGCTTATAGAATTATGTTTAAATATATTATGGTCTCCTTGTTAGGAAAATAGTTTTTCAATGTTGTGTCTTTCCTACACTGTTTAAAAGGAAATACAAATTGTTGTTTCCCTGTAAATGGAAGACTTGATTGAATAAATTGTAAAATGTGATTGGCTGACAGGGAACATAAGGGAAATATTCAATATCTTGACTGAAGTTTTGATTACATGGATGCATATAATTTTCAAAGCTCATCTAGCTTTTTGTTTGGAAATGGTGTATTTTGTTCTACATAAATTAAATTTTAAAAGTCAATTAAAAATATAAGTTAAAAATTATTTACTTTCTCTTTTTCTCTTCTTTCCATTTTTTATTGACTGATGGCAAAATATTAAAGAAATTAGGGAGGATCTAAGATGATCATAGAATAGGAAGCTCTAAAAATCAACTGTTTGGAGGACTCTATAAACCAGAAGAACACCATACACCTCTTGGGAAAGAAGGGGGTGATGGGACAGAGCATATAGATTCCCTCATCCACCTTAACTGGCAGTGGTATTCCCAGTCCCAAAGCACCCCAGGAAGGAGACAAGTGCTGGGCAGGCTGAACACTCTGTCAGACAAGGAACCCAGTTAAAAAATGGGCAAAAGATTAAAAGACATTTTTTCCCAAAGACAAAATACAAATGACCATTAAACATATGAAAAAAATGTTCAACATTACTATCCATTAGGGAAACGCAGATCAAATCTACAATCATGTCACACCTTGTATAACAGCCTTTATTAAAAAATAAATAAATCTACAAATGCTGGAGAGAACATGGAGAAAGAAAAACACTCCTTCACTATTGGTGGCAACGTAGAAGCATGCAGCTTTTGTTGAAGACAGTTTAGCAATTTCTCAGGTAGCTCAGTATCAAACTGCTGTATCATCTGGCAATACTGCTACTAGGAATATATTCAGCAGAACTGAAAACAATGATGCAAACTGACATTGCACACCGATGTTCATAGCAGTATTATTTATAATTGCTAAAATATAGAAACAATCTAATTGTCCATCAATTGATGAATGGATAAACAAAATGTGGTATATACATACAATGGAATACTATTCAGCTGTATGAAGAAATGAAGTCATATGACAACATGTATTAACCTGGAGGATAATATGTTGAGTGAAATAAGGCAGACACAAAAGGACAAATGTATGATCTCAATAATATGAATTAAATATGATGAGCAAACTCATGGCATTAAACTCTTGAGTATAGGTTACTAGGAGATTGAATGAGGGTTGAGAAGGGAGACTTGATGCTTAATGTGTGTTGTTTATTTAATAAGGTTTATTATAAAGGTGTGGAAATGGATAGAGTAGATGGCAACACATTATAGTGAGTATAACTAACACTGCTGATTTATAAATGTGATTCTGACTGGAAAGGGTAGTCTAGGGACATAAACGTCAACTGAAAGAAAGCTAGAGGATAAATTAGGGGCTGTATAACAAAATGAAATGATGGAGGATAAAGATTATGGTCAATAGTACAAATACAAGAATATTCTATGAGTTAGAACAAATTTACCTCACTACTACAAGGTGTTAATACATGGGAAAATACAATTAATCTAACTTATGAACTATAGTTAACAGTAATATTATAATATTCTTGCATCAATGTCAAAGAAGTTACTATATCAATGCTAAGGGTTAACAATAGGGGGTATAGAGGAGTATAGGACTTTTCCTTTGGAAGTGATTAAAACATTCTAGAAATGACAGCACAACTCTTTGATGAAACTGAGAGCCACAGAGCATACACTTTGGATGGATTGTACAAGACGTGGGACTGTATAACCCAGAGAATCCTGTGGTGGACGATGGACTGTGGTTAACAATACATTATGAGAATGTTTTCTCATGAACTATAACATATGTATAATAATAACTTATGGTGTCGATAATAGAGTAGTTTATGGAAAAATACACCAAATATAAGCTATAGACTATAGGTAGCAGTGATATTTTTATCCTCTTCTTTCATTTGTAACAAGTGTTCCACAAAAATGCAAGGTTATTGTGGTGGGATGATGTATGGGAGTCCTGTATGTTATACATGATTGAATTGTAAGCTTACAACTTAATTAAAAATAAATAAAAATATTAGTAATAATTAAAAACATTGTGCCAAGTGATAGAAACTAGACACAAAGTACTACATATATATGATTATATTTATATAAAATGTTAATAAAGATGAATATATAGAGACAGAAATAGATTCATGGTTATGTAGGGCTATGGATGGATAGAGAGATTGAGAGGTGTCTGTTTTAGGAATATGGGGTATTTTTTTTTTTTTTTTGAGTAATGAAAATATTCTGTAATTGATTGTGGTGATGAATTCACAACTGTGTGATTATGCAAAAGCCACTGATTGTACACTTTGGATGGACAATATGATATGTGAATATACCTAAAGAAAACTGCAGTAAAATGTTAGAGAAATTATACAGTTTTATTAGCAATTTTCATTATCACTATTTACATTTTACATTTTCACAAGCAAGGAACTATTTTATTCCTATTTTTTTCTCTTCATGACTCCTTACTTTGTTGTGTTATGCACTTCAATTCATTTTTTTTTCATTATTAAAGATGTTTAGAGCAGTCCATCCTAGCCTCTTGATCATCATGAGAAAGCTACCATAAACTCCAGTGCAGAGATGCTTTTAGGAGCTCAGCAAAAGAACTTATTGTTTTAATAGAGCTCTGCAGCTTGATCATGCGTAAATGGACAATTTGAATGAATATTTTTCAAAAATTGAAAGTTCCTCTTGGAAACCCACAGAGTTTCCTGTATCTTTTAGGTTCCTGAATCTTCTATATGTTTTGTACCTATTAAATTATTTAACCCTCATAGAAACCCCCAAATTTAGATAGTTTTATAATTTGTTTTAAAGGTGAATTAAATAAAGCACAGAGATACTGAGGTATGTGTGAAATGTCACATCCCTGATGAGTCTGAATCTAGGCAGTGTGGCTTCAGACTCTAGACATTGACCATTGTGTTTATATACCTCTCAAAGGAAAGGTTTTGAAGTTTTGCATATCAAAGAACAAGGTTTGGAAATTGATTTTCTCCAGGTAAAGGTATAGCTCATCTCTTATATAATTTTGAATTCCTCACTGACCAATGTCTTTTAGTATATTCACATTCATCACCAAAAAATTTTTAGGACAATTTCATTACTCCAAAAAAAAGACTCCACATCCATTAGCATTCCTCCCCCGTGTGTAAATAACCACTGATCTAATTTCATCCTTATAAACTGATTTATATTTATATTGTATATAAATGGAATCATACAATATGTAATACACTATGTCTAGTCTCCTTCACTTAGCATAGTGTTTTTTTCCGATAAGAACACTTTGTAGTATTAACCTTTCAGCTTCAAAGAAAAATGGTCTTATATATGAAATGTTATCCATATTCTTCTCTCACATAATATGTTTATATTTCACATAATATATTTAGTTCACAGTACAATCATACAGTATTTGCCCTTTTGTGTCTGGCTTGTTTCACTCAACATAATGTCTTCCAGGTTCATCCATGTTGTCATGTTTCATGACTTCATTTTTTCTTAATCCTGCATAATATTCTATCATGTGTATACACCACAGTTTGTTTATCCATTCATCATTTGATGGACACCTGGTTGTTTTAAACTTTTGGCTATCATGAATAATACTGCTATGATATAATATTTATGTAATCTAAAGCATCTTTAAAAATAAAAATATTTATTAAAATAATAAATAAACCCTGACTTTAGATAATTTGTACTAGGCAGGGGACCTTAAAACACATTGAACTGCATGGTAAGTGGTGGAATGGGTTTAACAATACAACTATATTTCTCTCATGAACTATAACAAATATACAATACTATATTAATACATGGTGTTAATAATAGGATAGTTTGTGGCAATAATATGCCAAATATAAACTATGACCTATAGATAAAAGTAATATTAGGATGATGTTCTTTCATAAATTATAACACATGTGTTACAACACTGTAAGTAGTTGGTGGTGGGGCAATGTATGGGAACACTGTATGGTATGCATGATTGTTTTGTAAACTCACAACTTCTCAAATAAAAAATAATAATAATAAACACTGGAAAAACTTCCCAGAAAAAGAGAGATCAATACAGATTGAGAATAAGTGAAGTCATATTAGTGGCAAAAGCAGAACCTGAGGCTTGTCAAGTGTTCATTTTAAATACAGAATTTTTTTCATTTAATCCACATTGTAAACCTGTTATGTGTAAAGCAGTATGCTTAAGATCACAATTAGTAAATAATGGAGGTCAGATTTGACTCAGGCCACTTGACTTTAGTAGCTGGATCTTACCTAAGATACATAATAATTATTATGATAGGTTAGCACCCATTATAGGTAAAATAAAAAGATCCAAAAAGATGTGCTCACAAAAGATAAATGAATCTAAGAAGGGCAAATTTTCAGAAAGCCACTGCATAAAAATATACAATTTTGTGGGTAATAAATTTCTTAATGAAAATAATAATATAATTTTATTACTATTAACCTAATGACAAGGGATAACATCACAAAAAGGTCTATTATTTAAATACATAATACATTTTATGCAAAATCATCAATATTGAAACACTGGCTATGCTAGTGCTTGTATATCAAGGAAGTTACATGGATATGGTACACACATATGCAATTACAGCAACTGAAAATTTCTGGAAGGCTATTCAAGAAACAAGGCAGTTTTGTCTGGAGAGTAGGATTATTGATTCAAAGAATTGGGAGAGATATTTTTCTTTTCAGATTCTTCTGTTTATCTTTAATATTTTTTCATAATAATATATTATTATATAATAAAATATAGTTAACAAAAGGGTATGGCAATACTGAAAATAATTTTATTACATATCTATAAAAATGAAAATCCTAGCACTTGTGGAAACAATAATGCACTTTGAACATTATGGTAATGTTGTTTGTAGAACTTTTAATTATGGGAGTGAAAATTGGAGATAACATAAATTTATCAATGAACAAATAGTCAAATAAATGCTTTCATGAAATATATGTATTATCATACCATTAAATTGATAATTAACTATGGAAATTATAACATAAGAAGAGTGCTTATAATAATTCTAATTGAAAATTCAAACATTAAATGATATTTTATGATTATTTCCATTTTATAAACTACATATATACAGAACTATGCATGACCACAGAACTGACATAGAAAAATCATAAAATGGTGTGTTGGAATTATGGTATTTTTTCCAAATCATATTTTAAGAGGAAATATTTTTAGGACCCCAGGATAAAAAGGTACATATATGAGTACAACATGACTAAGTTTATTGGAATATTGGAAATTGTATAACATTGTGAATTCAAATGCAGAGAAACCCAAAATTCTACACTTAAGGTGATTAATGGGATAAATTCAATAATAAGTTAAAGAATAGTTTCACTCAATTATGGAAACTTCAAAGTGTTATCCAGACATTAGTTTTGTCATGGTCATCACTATAGCTGAGATATTCTGGCATAATAATAGGCAGACAAAATAAATATTTTGTAAAGCATATTACACCCAAGATACTCAGGTGGTCAGGTATAAAAAGACATAAGAACCAGTGAACTGAACTGAGGAGCATATTTTTTCAGTAGGGATTCTTTACCATTATCAATACTTTGTTTTATTGGAATAGTGATTTTGAAAAATCAAAGTACATAGATAAATATATAATGCATGAAATATATGGTTGTATGTATGTGTGTAGGTGTGGGTGAAAAAATCATCTCTTTATTTAAGTCTTATGAAAATTCCCAATAAAATAGGATAGGTATCTTCAATTAATTTTTCAAAGCAATTTAATCCTTTGCCCAAGGAAACAACAAGCTCTGCGTTTATCAATTTTGGAAGGAAAAAAATCTGAAAGACATTATCTTTTGTTTCAAAATGCAAACATGTTGGTCCAATTCAGTAAGGTTTTGAATCAATAGATCAATCTTGGAAAGGCATGGACATGTGTAATTTATAAGGATTCATATGGGATTCTGGTACACCCTAAAGTCAGTTGAAGATAACAGAGCATGTAGCTGATCTGCTAAGCATGTAGCAGATCAGTTTAGACCACTGATCTTCCTAAGATCTCATATCTTTTCTTCTTTCTGTAGAATAAACATTTTTCAACTGAATTCTATCTATAGCTATTGATATGGCAATGAAAAAGAGTGTGAGTGAACTCATTGTGCTTGGGTTGACACAGAATTCTGGGAAACAGGAAGCAATATTTGCAATTTCTTAATTTTTTAACCTGTGATACTATTAGTGAACTTTCTCATTTTTGTAATGGTTAAGACAAGCTGGAAAACTGGGTTTCCCATGTGCTTTTTTCTATTCTGCCTGTCTTTGATGATGCCTCTTCTCTACAACCATGGTCTGCAGACTGATTATGGAGGTCCTTGCTAGAGGAAAACTATTTTCTACAATGAGAGTATGATTCAGGTCTTTGCAGCCTATTTCTTTGGTAATATTGAGATCTCTGTGCTCATCTCATGTCCTTTGATCATTATGTGGGTATTAGTAAGACAGTGTGTTACATGGCCATCTGAACCAGTGTTTCTGGATTGTGTTCATGATTCTGGCTCAGATAGGCTCTTGTATCCATTCTTTATTACAACCTTCCTAGCTTTGAGAATACCCTTCTGTGGCCCCACTACTTTTCTGACTTGAAACCCTTATTGAGACTTTCCTATCTGGACACTTATGTGGTAAACTTGCTACTTGTGTCCAAGATTGGTACCAAGAGCATACTGTGTCTCTTATTCCTGGTTTATCTCCTTTGTACTTATTTTATATTCTCAGAGAAACTGCAGTGCAGAGAAAGGCAAAATTTTTTCTCCACCTGCACCTCTCACTTTTTTGTGATTGTCATCTGTTTAGTTCCATTTATATTATATACTAACACTCAGTATCCAGGTCTCCAATTTGATTTTGGATAGAGTTTCTCAATTGTTCACTGGATTGCTCACCTAAATTAGAAACAACTTTAAATTGAAGAATTTAAAATAAGACTCTAAATTATCTGAGAACAAATGTGAGAAAGAATTGAATAAAAATCCCAAATAATGCAACTTCAGTTGTCATGTATTCCCATTTCTATAGTTTCAGTGATCAAATTTCCAGTTAACTGCATTCAGTTGAACCCAATATTGATTTTCCAGAACCTGAGGTCCAGTTTTGTAATCTAGTCATTCACTTTACAATGAATATTTTATATTTAGTGGGCACATGGCCAATCCATTTCTGAGCTTGAAGGAACCTCTAAGAATCATTGACTCAGCTTCTTCCCTTTGAGAAATTCAATGATCTCCTTCAAAACTACCCTTTCCAAAAGTTTCTCAAACATGTATGGGAAGCTTGTTCATTCCTCTAGAGCTGGGAGTTATTTTAAGTTCCATTGACTGGAAGATTTCATGTGGAGATACATTCATTGCCTATCTTATTTCCCATGTCAAGGAAGCTTATGACATTAATGTACTATCTTATTAAACGAAAAGAGCTTTAGACTTGTAATTAATAGTTTTGGGTTAAGCTCAATTGTATTAATAAATATCTATGTGAACCTGAGTGAGGTGTTTTCCTTCTCTATGCTGCAATTCCACACATTTAAGGAGGACTAATACAAATATTTAAATGTTTCTTCTGTACTTTCTTTGAGCCAGGAAATCTTTCTCTTCATATGTTGTATTTTTAGTATTTAGAGAAACTTTTTTAAGCTAAGTCTTCTTATTTCAATTCAATTGATGTGGAAGCTCAAGCTTAGAGACTGTAAGTGACTTACAAAAATCCTCATGATTTTTCCAGTGGATGTTTAACAAAAAAGATCAGGTGTTAGGACAAAATTTTCTATGAGAAGTTTGCTGAGTCACATGGAATTACTGGTTTACACTAGGACATTCATTAAAAGTGCAAAACATGGACAATCTATCCATTCCATTTTCCCACTCCCATTTTGTTTCCACCTTTCTCTCCACCTCTACCCAGACTTTTTATCTTCATTGAAGGTATATAGCAGATATGATGTTCAAAGCATTTAATTCTTAGGCCAGAGGAGTGGGTAGTAATATGGTCTCCCAGGTGGGAGAGAAATTTTATAAGGTAATCTTTTCCATCTTGAATAACTTGCAACTATATTCAAAACCAAAAAGTAAACACTCTTTTGTGTAAGTTGATATACACTCAGGCATGTCTTTAAAAGTTTAAGGAAAATAAAATAGACAAGTATACAGTAATTCTTTTAACTTTTACTTCTCTCATTTCTCTTGCTTTTTATACTATATTAAAAATACAGATGGAAAATAAAAGTCATATGTTAATATTAATTATTTTATATAAATTATTGTTTTACTAGTTACTTTGTATAATTAACAAGTTGAAAATTCAAGAGGTTGAAGACACTTAGATTCATGTAGCAGTGAAGTTGTGAGGCCAGGACTCCCATGTGTTTCACCTATGTGCACCTTTAACTGACATCAAGGTTTCCTGCCTATAGAAGAGATGTGCTTAAGATGTGCTTTCATATGGAGAAAGGAATGGTGTTTCTTCACCTGCAATTCAAAGTGATTTGCAGTTTAATAGACTCCTTTGTTTGCTTTTGCCCATGGACTGTCTGAGCAGGGTAGCTCATTGGACAATCCTTTGGGACTGTGTAGTAAGTAAGGATTTCCTTAGAGCTGCTGATGCTGAAAGCTTGCCTTAGGCATTGAAAACTTTTGTGTGAATTACTGTAAATATCCAAAGCAGTAAAAAAATAAACAATTGACTCATACTTCTCTAATGGAGAAACTGGGAAGAGAGCTCACCTCAGAGACATTTTTCTCTAAGAGCAAAGGATTAGTTACGTCCATAAAGATGTTTTCAGGAGTCATATTGAGAAACTTTTCCTGTTTTTCATATGCTGCATCCTGTGCGGTAGACTCTGTTTTGCTTAATACAGTGCTTCTAGGAGGAACCATGTGAAGTGTGGCCACAGATAGTCTCCTCTCTCCATGAACTCCCCATTCTCCATACCTTCCTCTGATAGAAAACTTTGCTAAATCACAATGAAGTATAATTTTCATGTTTTATTCAGACTCCTTATGATTCATCTCTAACTAAATTAAAGATGAATCTATGAATAATGCAATTTAATAGAATTCATCTATTTGCTTATAGGAGATAAGTTTTTTAGTTTCTGTGAAATATTTTTTTTCCCATGCCCTCCTCAAGACTGGTCAAACAGAATCTATATGCAGTTTGTCCTATTCAAAATGATGGAGATGCAGAGAGTACTTAAAAATGAAGAGTTAGGGTGGTCCAGGCTTCATAAGCCTTCCCTGGCTTCATTGCAACACTAAGGTACTTCTCAAAAGTCTCTGTTTATCTGTAAGAGGAGAGTAACTACACCATGTTGTTGAGCCATTCTAGAGAAATTTCTCCTTTTGGGGCCTACTCATTTGAAGAATTTAAGTTTAGTGGTACTGTTTCTGAGTGATTGTTTCAGAGAAGGCTGCACTTCACATTGGTCTTAGTTATTTATAACCCTTGGCAACACTTGCCTATGACACACAACCTCAAACCCTCTCTGATTCTGGGGCAAGTAATAGTGCAGGGAGTCGGGTAAAAGAATCTGACATCTGTGATATTTTGATTTAAGGATGCTTTTTAACATCTTTTCTCACTTCCCCTTATATGGCTTTCAGTGTCCTATTCCCTGCTGTCTGCACAATGTCACTCTACTCTCTCCTTCTCTGACTTCATTCAGTTTTTGTCCTTTATTCCCTTCATTATTATTAATTATGGAATTAGTTTTTTTCTATGAACTTGTCTGAGGATGAGGTTTGCACAATTTGATATTGAGATGATAAGAATGGGAATTTAAGGTATCAATTGTCAACAAATTCTTTTTCTAGAAAGCAATTTACATGGACATTTGAAATTTGATGTATCATATAACAATAATGATATATGCTAGAGAGAGAGAAGCCATTTAACAACATTCTGTCCTAATTCTAGCCCAATTGAACTTGGCAAACTCTCTGAATCACAGATTAAACTTTGAACCTTAAAGTGAATAGGATTTACCTCAAAAGAAAATATGTAGGACAAATAAAATAACAAAAATGCAAACCAGCTTAAAGTACAAGGTCATAATACAAGAATAACATGTAATTCAGATTATCTCATTCAATTAAATACTCATTTAAAGAATTCATATTAAAATAGACACCTAGGGCTTAGATTTTTTATTTGCCAGGGAAACAAAAGAAAAAGCTTGTAACTAGATACAGACTTTGGGGACAAGAAGTAATTTTAACTGGTTACACTGTCAACAGGTAAAAAATAATAATATAAAATAAGAGAAAATAGCATGCTTCCATACTGGAATGCACCCTACACCCAGTCAAATATGTAGGAGAGACCATGAGTGCTAGGAAATAATGCCTGAATTCAATGATAAAATGCTGAGTTCTTTTTGATCTAAGCCAAGGCATCCAATCTTGTTAAGAGCTGAATTCCTATGATCATGTCCTCAAACTTCCTCTGCTAATTTAAAATAAAACAAAATAATATTGAATGACCTGGATTTCATGGCTGTCCATTATCTACCCACAAGCTTATCTCCCAAAACTTTTATATTGAATGAATGTAATTTATACAGAGGCCATGTCTATGTTTACTTGAAGCAATGCATGCATCTCCCCTTTTTATAATCTTTTATTCACATGTTTTACCTAACTGTTTCTCACAGCCAAGGGTGCCCTTTTTTGTCTTTTACATCTGGTAGGAAAATAACATATAAAAATTAAGTAGTGATTCATTTTTCTCTTTTATATTTATCAGATAATTGGAAATGTCATTCACAGCTACTAGTTATCAAAATACAGCTATTGTCAACACACTTTGTTAATATTATTTCAGCTGGATTTCAAAAATCTTCAAGTTTTATTTAAATTATGTAGCTTTATTAGGGTAAATGGGCAATTCATGTTAAACATTTTGAAATTTTCTCATCAAGGAAACCCAGTATACGTTCATTGAATACCTGAGTTCAAGAGAATTTTGTTGGAAAATACTGTTTCATACATTTAAAACTGAAATTCCACTTCTTTCTCATTATTGAACTTTTGCTGATCAATTAATTCATTCCCTAGCAATTCCAACTTTTGGTATTACCACATACAGTCATGTGGAATTCTTGTGTGATTAATGATCTAATATAGAATTACGTTGCCCCTTCAGTTTGTTTGTAAAGAGGTTGAGAACATATTTCTACTATAGCTACCTCAGCTTTGAGGAGTTTCTTAATACATATATGATAACTGATTTGATGGTATTTATTTATTGATTAGTCTGAAATGGGGAAATATACAATAACTCATACAAAAAAAAATTCCACATCATTTGATATTAACATTTAAAAGTATAGAAATAATACAAGATGAAACAAAGATGTTAACTTCCCGAATTGAAAGAGTAAACTAAGCTGCAAAGGGAAAATGTTTTGGCAAAATTTGATGGTATAAAAATTAATAATAAAAGGGAAATCCTCAAAACATAAAGATATTGAAAATTAATTTAAAAATAAAAGCTAATTAAAAACATATAAAATATAAGAGAGGAAATATAGAGAGAAAAATATTACACTATCACTGGTAATCAATGAAAGGCATGCCATGGTTTGTATTCTATTAATTGAACAAAAATTATAATGTTTGATTTCCATTAGAAAACTTTACCATATTCCTGTATTTTTAAAGCAGTGGAGAATAATGATCCAATTTGTACCTAAATGCATAACCTTGAAATACTAGAACATTATGTAAGTAACTGCTATTTAGCTCTGGATAGGGGTATTGGGAAGTCATTAATTTTTATGGACACTTTATTTTTTAACCTCAAATATTCTGTAAACTTTGCATACTTTATTATGTAAATATATTGGTTCTATATTAGATATCAAAAGTATTTCTAATAAATACAGGTAAAACAAAATTGGAAGAATATTTGAAAAGCTACCTATAACTAGAAAATATTCATATCAATGACACAGTAATCCCATTGGTTTGTTTTGATGAAATTATTAAAAATAGGGAAAAGTCTATAATTATGAAAGATTAATTCAAAAGTATTTTATGGGTAATATTATGAAAACCACTTAAATAAAAAACAATTAAATGTAATATTTAATATTCATACATTTTTCTAGTGAATTTACAACTATTAAAGTGTACAATTGCATTATAGGTACATTTTAGTCATGTGGATAAAGGCTTTTAACTATCCAAAATGAAAGTCCGATTTTATAATATTAATGTATGATTGCATTTTTATAGAATCAAATGTATGTGAACCTAGAGTAGAAAAATTAAAAGATGATAATGTACGAAAGGTATTTTTAAGAGAAAAAAAAAAATTAGTAAAAAACAAAACCCCTGAAAGATAAGGGTAGGAAAATCATATATGAGTAAAGATATTATTTATATTATATAAATAAAAGATTGGATACATAGGATGTGAAACTAAATACCATGCAACTAACATAAATAATGAATCATTTCACTTAAATAGAAATGTCCTTCAATAATGCCAGCTTCAATGATTTATTAAATATCTCATGTGTTTTGATGGACAATTAAGGTAAAATTATGGCCATGAAGAGACAAAATTAGATAAATAATTACTCTTTAAAGCCTAACCCATCCAAAATACTTAAGATGTCAGGATTAATCAATAAAAACTGGCAGCCAAATCAAGAAATACTTGTCTCAAGAGGGAATCTCTAAATTTAATGTTTTGAATTACATAATAATATTGGTTTTCATTTATTGAGCAGTATCTATACATGTATATATCATATACATATGCATACACTAAATTATCTACTAGAATCCCAAATTTTCACATGAAGAAAATGTTTTGGATTAATAAAGTGACTTGATTAAGGTCAACAATAAAGTCAGGAATTCTCAGAACCTGGCCTTACAATCCACCAAACGCATGATTTTGTTTTTCATAAAAATTCTTGGTTCCACCCAGGAAGTCTCCGTGGTTAAAGCATGGGCATCAGCATTTTTTTGTTTCCATACAATTATAATGCATGATAAACTTTATAGCTACTATATTATAGTGCTCATGAAATTATAGCTATAAAGTAGTAATGCTCTTACCAAATCATAACTTTCTCTATTTTCTTTGCAGATAAACCATTTCTCAACTGTGCCTTTCTATGTCTACTGTACCAGGTATCTGAATAGCAGCATGTATGAGTTCATTTTGTTTGGTTTCACACAGGATGTTCTAAAGAAGGAAATAGTGTTTAGTGGTCTTCTTGTTTATCTACCTTGAAACTCTGGTGGTGAATTTACTTGTGATGACCATCAGATAGAGTCAGATGCTTGGGAAAACCATGTATTTCTTCCTTTTCTACTTATCCTTTTCTGATGCCTGTTTTTCCACAACCATGGAACCAACGTGGATTATAAATACTCTATATGAGAAGAAAGTCATCGCCTACAATGAATGCCTGACCCAGATCTTTACAGTTTACTTCTTTGGGTGCCTGGAGACTTTGGTCCTCATCCTCATGTCCTTTGATCACTCTGTCATCATTTGTAAGCCACTGTGAGCAGAAATATCTGTGGTATGTTGTTGAATCTGACCTGGGTGGGATCTATTATACATTCTTTAGCACAGATTTTTTTGGCTTTGAAATTACCCTTCTGTGGCCAAAATATTATTGACCATTATTTCTGTGAGCTGCAACTTCTGTTGAAACTTGCCTGCATTGACACATATGTCATAAATCTACTCATAGTCTTAATAGTGGGGCCATATGCATGGTGAGTTTCATAATCCTGATAATCTCCTATATTTTAATCTTACATTATCTGAGTAACCAGAGTGCAGAAAGAGGAAAGAGAGCCTTCTCCACTCGCTCTTCTGACAAAACCATGGTCACCTTATTCTTTGCCCCATGTGTATTCACATACACTCTCCCTCCAACCAAATTTCCAGTGGACAAAATGGTGGCATTGTTTTACACTATTGGTACTCACTTGTTCAATCCTTTGATTTATACTCTGAAGAATACAGAAGTTAAAAATGCCATAAGAAAGTTATGGTGAAGCAAAATGTGACATGAAGCAGCAGAGTAGAAGAAACCACTTGCAAATCCTGACTGATACAGAAGAGAAAATGTTTTCATCATTATGCAGAAATCATCTTCTCCAGGTAGAATTTTGTGAGAAGTAAGCAAAATGAGCAGAGAGCACTCATATCCATTTTAGTTTGACCTGATATATCATGGAGTAACAAAACATCAAATACAGGAAGATTTATGAAAGCCCAAGTCCAATCCCTTTCTGTTCTTTGCATTGCAGCTTGTGATACAGATTCCATTATGTCTATGAATTTATCTCCATATTTTATACATATTCTTGTTTTGCTTTACCTTCCCTCTTTCATCATCCATCAATTGGATTTCTTAATTTGTATTTTTCATAGCAGCTCATTAAACTTATATTTTAATCCATGTTCTGTTAATAATTTGGGGCAATAGGAGCCTGTCCGTTGCTGGGTAAAAATGATGAAGACTGTTTCCTTATAGAAGACTGGACTTCCAAAGTAAGTCTTGACTACAGCAGAGAAAATCATATAAGGCCACTTTGGGGCGCATTGAGATCATGGCTGGTGTTAATTGTGCTCATTGATATTCAAGCTGTGATTATAAAAGTATTGAAGACTTAATTTAAGTCCATATTTTTACTGGAAAACCTCCCAAGGTGAAAGTCCTATTGACCATGAGGCAATAATTTCCTGGGTTGTGACAAACTATCCAAGCAACCTACCGTGTCACAAGTTTAGCATTGCTATATATGGAAAGGGAAAATTAGAGATTAAAGCAAAAAGAATTGGAGAAAAGAGAAATGGTGATGAAGTTAAGATGGTAGAGGGGAGAAACATCTTTCTCTTGTACTTTAGGAATCACCACTGTGAATAAGTATTCCTGAAAGGAAAGTGAAGATTAGGAAACTTTTATCTCTCATTAAGATAAATTGAGATTTCACTGGATAAACATGTGTTTAGGAAACCAAAGTTCAGAGATTCAGCTTCTTTCCTTATGTTATGTTAGAATTATCAAATTCAAATCCAGTATTCTCTTGGCTTTAAGTACTATCTCTATGCTAATGGCACTCAAATTTATTATTCTACTAGACCTCTCACCTGAATGCCAGATTTTATATTCAACTAATTACTTGATATCTTCCTCTATGTATCTAATAGGCATCTTCACAATTAGGCATTGTTTTTACAAAAAAAAAAAGTTATGCATGCAACTTTCTCCAGACAAATCTATCATAATTCCAGTTACCCAGCCTAAAAACATTGAAGCCAAAATTTTGGTGATATCGCAATTTGTACTTAATCTCTTAGGAAAAAATAATATTTTCCTTCAAATATTTTCCAGAGTTTGATATAGTTTCACACCATTTCTCCTACTAGCCTGGTATGAGCTGCTGTCATCTTTTGCTTAGACTTTAGTAATAGACTCTCATAATTATTTCTGATTCTATTCTTGTCTTGTTGAGTCTATGTTCAACCCAATTCCAGAGGTTCATTTTAAAACTTGTGTTTTAAGTCAGGTCACTCCCCTGTATACAACACTGAAGTTGCTCCATTTAATTCATAGTAACAGCCAAAATCTTTACAATGATTTGACCTTCTGTAGCCTCTTTGGCCTCTTTATGACTTATGCACATAGATTCATTCTCTTTTCTCCAGCCACACTGTCATACATCTTCTTCCTTCATTACACCAGACAGACTTACTTCTTTTTTGAAAAAACAAATCAATTTTATTGATACATATTAATAAAGCATGCAATTCATTCAAAGTGCACAATCAATGGTATTTATTATAATCACATAGTTCTGTGTTCATCACTTCAATCATTATTAAAGCATTTTCATTATTTCAATAATAATAGTAAACAAAAACAGACAGACAAGAAAAATCCTCACCTCTCAATCTCTTCATACTTCCTCCATTGTACATAGCTGCTGTTTCTGGCTATTCTATCCAAAGTGTATAAATAAATGACTTTTAGTGTAATCACAATGTTGTACATTCATCATATAAAAAAATTTTTGAACAATTTAATTACTCCAAAAAAAGAGACTCCACATCTGTTAGCATTTTTTTCTCAGACCTACATAACCACTAACCTCACTTCATCTTTATAAATTGATATATATTTACATTTTATATAAATAGAATCATACAATATATAATACTCTGTGTGTGGTCTCCTTCAATTAGAATAATGTTTTTTTTCCCTAATATTAACATTTTGTAGTATTAATCTACATTTGTTCAGTTTCAAAGAAAAAATGATTGTATATATGCAATTCTTACAAATATTCATATTTCACATAATATATATGTATTTCACATAATATATTTAGTTTATAATAGGGCAAACATACAGTGTTTGCCTTTTGTTTCTGGCTTGCTTCACTCAAAATAATGTCCTCCAGATTCATCCATGTTGTCATGTTTCACAAATTCATTTCTTCTTATCACTGCATAATGTTCCATCATGTGTATACTCCACAAATTATTGATCCATTCATCAGTTGATCCATACCTGAGTTGTTTCCAACTTTTGGATATTGTGAATAATGCTGCTATGAACATGGGTGTGTAGATGTCTATTGGTGTCACTTCTCTCAGTTCTTCTGGGTATGTAACTAGCAGTGGTATTGCCAGATACCATGGCAAGTCTATATTCAACTTCCTTAGGAACTGTCAGAATCCTCCACAGTGGCTGTACCATTCTACATTCCCACCAATAGAGAATTAGTGTTCCTATCTCTCCACATCATCTCCAACATTTAGTTTTCCAAGTTTTTAATATTGGGCAGTATAATAGATGTGAAATGATATCTCACTGTAGTTTTGATTTGCATTTCCTTAATAGCTAGTGATGTTGAACATTGTTTCATGTGTTTCTTCACCATTTGTATTGCTTCATTGGACAGTTGTTTTTTCAAAATTTTTGCCCATTTTTTAATTGGATAATTTGTGTTTTTATTGTTGAGTTGTATGATCTTCTTATATATCATGGATATTAAAGCTTTATCAGATACATGATTGTCAAATATTTTCTCCTAATATGTTGGCTGCCTTTTCATCCTTTTGACAAAGCCCTCTGATGTGCAAAAGTGATGAATTTTGAGTAGGTCCCATTTATATATATTTTCTTTTGTTGCTAGTGCTTTGGGCATAAGGTATAAGAAACTACCACCTACCACAAGTTTTTGAAGGTGTTTTCTTACATTTTAATCTGGGAGTTTTATGGTTGTTGCTTTTACATTTAGACCCTTGATCCATTTGAAGTTAATTTTTGCATAAGATGTGACATGTGAATCTTCTTTCTTTCTTTTGAGTAGATCTATCCAGTTCTTCCAGCACCATTTGTTGAATACACTGTTTTAGCCCAGCTGGGTGGGCTTAACAGTGTGTCACAAATCACTTGACTGTAGATGTGAAGGACAATTTTTGAGTTCTTGATGCCATTCCAGTGGTCCATCTGCCTGTTCTAATGCCAGTACAATGCTGTTGTTACCACTGTAACTAAGTAATATGCTTTAAAGTCCCAAAGTGAGAGTCCTCCAACTTCATTCTTTTTATTTATTTAAATCCTCTTTGGTTTCTTTTAGCAATGTTTTGTAGTTTTCTGAATGCAAGTCCTTTAGGTCCTTGGTAAAGTTTATTCCTCAATATTTGATTTCTTTAGTTGTTATTATAAGTGGATTTTTTCTGATTTCTTCCTCAAATTGCACATCATTAGTGTACAAAAATGGTTTTTATTTTTGCATATTAAAATACTATGAGAAAAGAAGGGAACATGGCCAAAGGGTTAGGCATATAGGCTCAGCTCATGCTAAAACAACAGAGTGGAAGCCAGAGGCTGCCTCATTCACATGTTTTGGGATACAGAGGACCAGGACACTACTTCACAGCTCCCAGGAGAGTGAAGGATGGAAAGATGGAGAAGCTAATTTAGACTAAGTTATCAGACCTCCCGACCACCGGAAAGGGCTCCTCTTCCCCATGCCTGAGATATTAAGGAATGGTAAAACTCCTGGAAAATTGTATCTAACTGAGAGAAGAGTGGGCATCTCCCCCACAACAGCTCCTTTTGATATATATTAAATGTGAAGGAGCTCTGTGTCATTTAGGAGGATACTGGAGAGATAGGGATGCTAGGGAAAAATCATGGGTAGTACCCCTGTTACTGGAAGTGGCAAATATACCCCATCCCCTGTGAAAATTACAAAGGTGGAGCCACTGGCTCCCAGCTCTGAACAGAGTGGGTAGGTGGATTCCTGGGGAGGTGGAAGGGTCTGGGAGGGTAGAGAGTGGTTTCTTTGCAGTGAGTTTGGCAAAATGGGCATCTCTTCAATATAAGAAGGGAGCCTGACTTGACAGGAAGAGAGGAGGGGATCTCCTCAGGCAGGCTGTCATGCCCAGCTCCTCAGGTAAAGGAAGGAAGTAGATCAGAGAGGAAGCAGAAACAGGCTACTGATTGGCAGGACTCAGGCAGACTGCAGGGTGTCCAAGGGAAAAGGGGCAGGTAACCTTCCCAAGGCTGATTAACCTAAGGGGACAGATTAACTCAGTGGAAGAATTCTTGCCTAGCATATATGAGGTCCCTGGTTGGATTCCCAGCTTTTCTTAGAAAATTGATCCACCTGGTTATCTGACATCCATCTGAAACTTTATGACAGGGAACATATAGATATTCATTTTGTATTAGCTTTATTGGATCTCCTATTTTGAAATAAAAAGTTCCCTTTTTATTTTACATATTTTACTTACCAAAACCCAGTTCAAAACCTGCAGAGGGCAGACTACTGGGTGATTGATGAATACCAGCAACCAGAAAAGATCCTTAAGGGTCTAATAGAGAAGCCTGTTTTTCTGAGTTTATTTTTCTTTTCTGATTTTTCTTTTCCTTCTTTCTCCTTTTTTCAAATGAGTTGCTGCTGTCTTATTTCTTGTTTGTTGTGTTTCCTCTTGCTTTGTTTCTCTGTTTGGGTTTTCTTTTTTTTCCCTTATTTTTACCATTTTCTCTACCTACCTATTTCTTTTCTCTCCTTCATCTTTATATCTTCTGTTTTCTGTTATTCTTTCATTCCAACTTTTTTTGTTTGGTCTTCAATTTTTCTTATTTTTATTCCTGTCTCCTTTATTTCTCTGTTTTCTTTCTTTTTATACTTTTGATATTGTCTCAACTTTCTTTTTTCTTTCCCCCTTCTCATCATTCTTACAATGTAATTCAATCTCTATATATTTTTCTATTATGTTTCTTTTTCATCTTTTCTATTTCACTTTTCTAATCTTGTTCCTCTGTACTTCTTATTCCTATAAATTTTTCAATTTCCTATTCCTATATGGTTACTGCTGTACCTTTTACTATTATTATTACAATTATTCTTTTTCTCCTCTTATCTCTTTCTGTTCCTCTGGTCCTAA
>JAQZBX010042210.1:0-20717 GCA_029593785.1 Cabassous unicinctus | reverse complement strand
ATTACCAAGTATTTTATTGAGGATTTTGCATTTGTATTCATTAGAGAAATGGGTCTGTAATTTTCTTTTTTCATAATATCTTTATCTGGCTTTGATTTTAGGGTGATATTAGCTTCGTAGAATGAGTTTGGTGGCGTTCTGTCCTGTTCAATTTTTTGGAAGAGCTTGAGTAAGATTGGTATTAAATCTTCTTTGAATGCTTGATAGAACTCACCTGTGAAACCATCTGGTCCTGGGATTTTCATTTTGGGTAGCTATTTGATGACTGTTTCAATCTCTTGTGATTGGTTTGTTGAGGTCTTCTATTTCTTCTAGGGTCAGTGTAGGTTGTTTGTACGTTCCTAGGAATTTTTCCATTTTGTCTACATTGCCTAGTTTTTTGGCATGAAGTTGTTCATAGTATCCTCTTATGATCTGTCTTATTTCTGTGGGGTCAGTGGTAATGTTCCCATTTTCATTTTTTTAATTTGCATCTTCTTTCTTTTTTTCTTAGTCAGTCTAGCTAAGGGTTTGTCAATTTTGTTAATCTTCTTGAAGAAACAACTCTTGGTTTTGTTAATTCTCTCTATTGTTTTGTTGTTGTTGTTGTTCTCAATTTCATTTATTTCTGCTCTGATCTTTGTTATTTCATTCCTTCTACTTGCTTTGGGATTTCTTGCTGTTCTTTTTCTAGTTTCTCCAGCTGTGTAGTTAGGTCATTGATTTTTAGCTTTCTTCTCTTTTAATGTAAGCATTGAGGGCTATAAATTTTCCACTCAACACTGTCTTTGCTGCATCCCATAGGTCCTGATATGTTGTGTTTTCATTATTCATCTCAAGATATTTATTGATTTCTCTTGAAATTTCTTCTTTGACCCACTGATTATTTAAGAGTGTGTTGCTTAATCTCCACATATATGTGAATTTTCCCTTTTTCTGCCACTTGTTGATTTGCAACTTTATTCTATTATGATCAGAGAAAGTACTTTGTATAATTTCTGTTTTGTTGAATTTATTGAGATCTGCTTTGAGACCCAGCATACGGTCTATCCTGGAGAAAGATCCATGAGCACTTGAAAAGAATGTATATCCTGCTGTTTTGGGGTGCAATGTTCTGTATATGTCTATTAGGTTTATTCCATTTATAATATTATTCAAGCTCTCTGTTTCTTTTTTGATCCTCTGCCCAGATGTTCTATCCAGTGTTAAGAGTGATATACTGACATCTCCAGCTATTATTGTAGAGATGTCTATTTCTCCCTTCAGTTTTGCCAGTGTTTGCCTCATGTATCTTGGGGCATCCTGGTTAGGTGCATATACATTTATGATTGTTATTTCTGATGAATCATCCCTTTTATTAATATATAATGTCCTTTCTTGTCTCTAATAACAGTTTTGCTTTTAAAGTTTATATCATCTGATAGAAGTATAGTTACCCCATCTTTTTTTTGGTTACTGCATGTGTGGAATATCTTTTTCCAATCTTTCACTTTCAATCTATTGGGATCTTTGGGTGTAAGGTGAGTCTCTTGCAGACAGTATATAGATGGCTCATATTTTCATATCCATTCTGCCAGTCTGTGTCTTTTGATTGGGGAGTTTAGTCAATTAATATTCAATGTTAATACTGTAAAGGCAGTTCTTATTTCATCCATTTTGAACTTTGCATTTTATCTGTCATTTTTGTCACTCTTTTGACACTTTTGGTTATTATTACTGATAGAGTCATCATTTCTAGACTCTCTTCCAATCCTCTCTCTCCTGTCTTTTCTTTTCAGGCTGCAACACTCCTTTTAGTATTTCCTGCAAAGCTGGTCTTTTTGTTATAAACTCTCTCAGTTTCTGTTTATCTGTGAATATTCTAATCTTGCCCTCATTTTTGAATGATAATCTTGGCAGATATAAAATTCTTGGCTGGCAGTTTTCCTCTTGCAGTATCTTAAATATATCATACTACTGCATTCTTGCCTCCATGGTTTCTGATGAGAAATCAGCATTTAATCTTATTGGGTATCCCTTATATGTTATGCATTGTTTTTCTCTTGCTGCTCTCAGAATTCTCTCTTTGTTATTGGCATTTGAGATTCTGATTAGAATCTGTCTCAGAGTTGTTCTGTTTGAATTTATTCGGATGGGAGTACGTTGTGCTTCTTGGACACAGATATCTGTGTCCCTCAATAGGGTTGAGAAATTTTCCACCATTATTTCTTCAAATATTCCTTCTGCCCTTTTCCCTTCTCTCCTTTTCTGTTTTGTGTGTTTGCACATCTTTTGCTGTCATTTAGTTCCCTGAGACCCTATTCAATTTTTTTCCATTCTTTTCATCTGTTCTTTTGTATGTTCACTTTTGGAGGCCATGTCTTCAAGCTCACCAGCCCTTTCTTCTGCTTCCTCAAATCTGCTGTTATATGTCTTCAGTGCATTTTTAATTTCATTTATTGAAATTCCTTTCATTCCCATAAGGTCTGCTATTTTTGTGTATGCTTTCAAATTCTTCTTTGTGCTCCCCCAGTGTCTTCTTAATATCCTCAATCTCTTTTGCCATCTCATTGAATTTATTAAGGAGATTTGTTTGAACATCTATGATTAGTTGTCTCAACTCCTTTATGTCATCCGCAGGCTTATCTTTTTCCTTTAACTGGGCCATATCTTCCTGTTTCTTGGTATGGATTGTAATTTTTTATTGGTGTTTTGCATCTGGCTTGCTAGCTGTATTTATTCTGGGTGCAGTTTCTCCCTTTAGTTTAGGGCTTTCTTGTCTTTTCTCCCTTGCTCATTGTGTAGTAGGAGTCAAAGATGTAGGTGGTGCTGTAAGCTACGGAGGCTGAAGCTGCCCATGTTGCCCCAGGAATTGATGACTCTTCTCCCACCTTTCTCCTCTGTCAGGGGTAGGGACAGAGCTGCAGCCGTGTATAATAACCCAAGTTGGGCAGGACAAGACTGTCTGTAGTTGCCCAGAGAGACTGATGAAGCTTCACACCCCTTCCTCCCCTACCTTGGGCAGGTTGGAGCTATAGTTGTGGGCAGCAGTCTATGCTGTGTGGGCCCAAAATGACCACAGTTGCCCAAGTAAACTGACATAGCACCAGACCCTCTCCCTGCCCGGGGTGCGAATGGACACTCTGGAGTGCCCAACAATCTGTGTGGGCTGAATACACCTGCAGTTGCCCCGAGAGGCTGAGGAAGTACTGTCCCTTCTACCCTTTAGGAGGTAGGAATGGAACCACCAACACCCAACAGTTCAGTCCCTGTAGGTCAAAAGTACCCGCTATTGCCCAGAGAGGCTGAGGAAACATCAGTCCCCTCCTATCCTATTGGGTGGTGGGGGTGGTTCTGCGGGTGCCCAATAGTTCAGTTCCTTTAGGCTAAGAATACCTGCCATTGCCCGGAGAGGCTGAGGAAACACCAGCCCCCTCCTTTCCTATTAGGTGGTGAGGGTGGATCCACAAGTACCCACCAGTCCAGGCTGTGTGGGCCAAGAGCACCTGCAGTTATCCAGAGAAGCTGGGCAAACACAGTCTATCTCTTGTCCTATTGGGGATGGAGGTGAGCCACAGGTGCCTAACTGTCAGGTTTGTGCAGGTCAAAAGCACCTGAAGTTGCCCTGAGAGGCTGAGGGAGCACCAGTTCCCTCCTATCCTATGGAGTTTCCACACAGGTGGAGATGGACTTGAAGGCACTCAACAAATCAGTTGGCGTGAGCTGAAAACTCCTGCCGTTGCCCAGAGAGGCCGAGGATACCCAGTGACTCTCCTATCCTATTGGGGTGTGGGGATGCAGCCCAGGTGTCCGACTATTCAGTGTGTGCCGGTGGAGAGCACTTGCAGTTGCCTGGAGAGCCTGGTGCAGGTCCTGCCAGCTTCCTGTCTGCTGTAGGTGGGGCTGGAGCCTAGGTTGCAGTCTGATCTTGGTGGAAAGAAGCCAGTGACTAACATCACTGGATTTTCAGTCAGCCAGGCTTCCTCTCATTCTGGGGGTGGAATCTCAATGGTGGCTACCGGACTCTTTCCAACTTGGTCAGGCTCAAACTCTAGCTGTTTCTAGGATTATATTTTAGCCAGCCAAGTCCACTAATGTAGCTATAGTCGTGGACAACTGTCTCTTCCTCCAACATTTTTGGGAAATGGAGCTTCTAACTCCAGCCATGAAATAGCTCCTGAGGCAGATTGCGCCGCTGGAGGAG
Organism: Cabassous unicinctus; assembly: GCA_029593785.1. Classification (NCBI taxonomy): domain Eukaryota; kingdom Metazoa; phylum Chordata; class Mammalia; order Cingulata; family Chlamyphoridae; genus Cabassous; species Cabassous unicinctus. The sequence continues at coordinate 16,555 of JAQZBX010042210.1, read as the reverse complement.
GATGGGTACCAGCCTCTGCAGCGTGGCTTGCAGTTTCTCAGAGAGGTGGTGCAGATCCCCTCAGCTTCCTCCCTGACACAGGTGGGGGTGGGGTTTAGGCGAGAGCTGCAATTTGATCTGGGTGGAAAGAAGCTGGTCCTTACCAGCACTGTGATTTTCAATCAGCCCTGCTTCTCCTCATGCCAGGGGCAGAGTCAAAATGGCAGCTACCAGCCTCATTCTGACCTGGACAGGCTCAAAGTTCCTAGGATTATACTTTAGTCCACCGAATTTACTTATCAGTAGCTGAAGTCAGTGCCACTCCCTGTCTTCCTCTCCCGATTTTTGGGAAATAGGGCTTCCAACTCCAGCCACGGATCCCCAGGCAGCTTGCGACACAGGCACTGACTTCCATGGCATGGAGGACTCTACTCACGAATCCTCTGCAGATGGGCAGTCTCCTTCTCCCATACTTTCAAGAATGTGGCAGGATATTCTTCTGGTCTCCTGGGGTCCCCAAACAGGTGCTCTAGGTAGCTCTGGGTGATTACTAACTGCTGTAGGATGAGCTGACTCCAGGAGCTCCTTAATCTGCCGCCATCTTGGCTTCCCCCCAAGATAACTACATTTTGAAAATGATTGTGCATAAGCATTTTGTCTCAATCTCATCACTAGAGTTCTTAGAGAAACAGATACAGGCCAATAGGGAAGGCAGAGAAATCAAAGTATATAAGAGAATGCCACGTTTAGTTAAATTTGGGACAATGCATATAAATAGTGCTGTTTTGACTGAATAAATTTAGAAAAGGTAACAATAAATTGAAAATAAGTTTAAGGGTAGAGAAATTTTGCTATGAAAGTTTTGAATATGATGGTATAGATTATAATATTGTATGGATTTTATACATGTATATGTATATGGTAAAATTGTTTAAAAATGAAGAATTTTGTTTTAGGATTTACTTTTGCTCTATTCTTTAGATTGTATTAGAGCAACGAAACAGAAAAGTTGGAATTAAAGGAATTAAATAATAATTGGGTCATAAATTAATCCTGATGGAGTCGTAGATGAGGGCACTGCTCTAGGGCTATGTCCTGGAGCTGGGAATAATGTTAAAATTATAAGGTCTCAGTGCAAAATGGTAGCATCTCCTTTCCCCCATCCAGATAGAAAACTGAACTGTAAGGATATATGGGCTTTGAAGTGCTTCCATGTACCAATAATAATTATAATGTTGATGATGGTTTTAATTATAAGAAATACAGTATCTATTTTACTTAGTAATTTATGTCTTATAAAATATATTGTACATTCTATTTAGATGCAGATATAGTTTATTTTGTTTCAGAATATACTCTTTTGTGTAAATGTCTTCAAGTTAACCTTGTGCTCTTTATAAGATAATAACAAAAAATTGGGCTTATCTCTGAATTCCAGGTCTAGGGCTTAAGGATCTGAAAAAACATAGATCAGTCAAGTTTCTTATGCCCTACTGTGTGTATCAGACAGAAACCCACACCTATGCCAATCTCTGAGAAGGAGGCACACCCATTTTCTCTATGTCACAGGTGGTTAATCTGCTCCCTCTTGGTATTGACTTCTACCAAAAACTTGATTAGATTCCATCTCCTCTAAGGCAGAGACACGGTCCTTTTTAAACTTTATTTATTTACTTATTTAAATTTTATTAGAGGTAGGTTTACAGACTGGGACATATTTTAAGGGGTGTTTGCATCATCACAGTCATACCATTTCTCTCATTCAAGACAATGAGCTTTTCAGTTTTCAGTTTTTCTTTTTCCTTCATCACTATAGATTCAGTCTCAGAAGGCCAAGGAAATGGCCAACCATTCTTATTTGCACCTAACATTAATGCTTGCCAGTTTTGGGGAATGGTATTAATAAGTTAAACTGGCTCTGTCTCAAGGATTTTGAAGAAAAAACTATAGTCCTCAGATTTGAGAAGTAAAGGGGCTTGGTAAGGTCAAAGAAAACCATACAATGAAATATGAAAGGAATGTTCTTGTGTAGACGCGATTAAGACGGCATTTCTTCCACACCTGGAGGCAAATTTCTGCCATGTATGAAAGATGTAATTTCTTCTGGGCCCTGGCCCCAGCTGATTGCTTCTTGGGCTGGGGTTCAGTCAAGGAAATGCTGAAGATCTCTGTCAACAAAAAAACCCCCATGAAGACCATTAATTTAATTTAGTGACTTTCAAAGAAGTTGTTGCTAAGTCCAATGTAGGTACCTTCCAAGTTGTGATTCAGAAAGAACCAGGAGACTATTTCTTTCAACCAGGAGACTATTTCTTTCCCTGAAAGTAAATGGAAATGGTCATTATTGATAGAATCACAGATAACGGAATATTTCTTGCTAGCTACTAAGACAATTGGGAGTTCCAAAAATGTGGTCCAGGGTAGTGGAAGAGACATTAGAAAGAGGTAAATATAAAGTTCAAGTATGGTCTTTCCCTGCAGATTCACAGACACAGGGAGGAAATAGGAAGAATTTAAGGAGATAGTTTGCAGTTGAAGTTAGCCCCCACCCCTGCCAAAAGGATAATGTTAATGAAGGAGCACATAAGACCTTCAGTTGAGTCACCTCTATTTACATTCACCTAAGTAGTCATTCATCACGTATCAGTATCACTCAAGACCCTCCACAGGTCAGAATTTTGTTTGAAATGGGACAAAACGGATTTCTGAATGTATTTTCTCACCAATCTTTGGGAGAAATAGCAGTCTTTCTATTGATGACTATTTAACAATGTTCAGAAATTTACTGATTTCTATTTCAGTTATCACTTTAAGTTTAGACTTTTTTTGGATTGTTACTATAGCGTAAACATAAATTTAATTATTCATTATCTGCCCAAACATTTTGCAATAATATACCTTGTATTTATACACACTATAAACTCTTTTTCTATTATGAATAAGACAACCACTTGAAGAGTGAAGCATATAAAGGCAGTTCAAGCCAGGAGTTGAGACAATCTGCAGTTACACAGATTTTTAAATGTGACTATTAACTTGGGCTTTGGATTCAACTCAAAGTATATGGAACTTAAGATTTTTAGAATTGTTGTTGCATCCTTTATATTGAGTTTCTTCTTCAATGTCACTATGAACTCAAGCTTCCTTTAATGACTAAGCATCCCCTGACTTGTACTTGTTGCTGTGTTTTTTTGCCACAGCTAAACCAAGCCTCCCAATGGAGTCCTCTTCTCAGGTAGCCTTCTCTAGCACTTCAGAGCATTTCTGAAAACAACAGTGATCTCTAGGGCCATCTTACTTCCCCTGATGACAAAACTTGAGTTTTGTATTGTTCAACTCTCTAAGCTAGACATAATTCCCTGTCATGAAGAAAAGTTCAAAGGCCTCCAATCCTGGGTCTTAGACATGTAGGTTTTTATGATTGTATATGACTTCTAGGTTGAACCAGGGAGACTACAGAGCAGTGTGGGTTATTTCAGGGTTAGTGCAGAAATTTTTTATGAGTTTATACATAAGTTTTAAGACTTTCTTAGTTAAAAGAAGTTTTACTTTCTTTTTTTACTGTAATACTAGTGCTTCACAATTAAGTCTTACTCACTTCTGTTCTGCACTTTCAGTAGGATTACCAACTAAGTTAGTACCCCTTTGCTTAACAAATAACTATTGCGGACCTACTATCTGCCAGGCATTGTCCTAGAAATAGATTAGGGAACAATAAAAATGTCCCTTCCTTCAAGGAGTTTACATGGTTGCCAAAGTGGCTAAGGTTATTTGTCAGCCAATGTCAGAATTAACTGAATTGGGAGCACACTGTCAGAGGACAAGTGAGCAAAACCCTGTCTTGTCCTTCAAGAATATTCACAGATTTGCAGCTTAAGGGTAGAAAGATTCTTGCCTGCATTTGGGAGGTGCTGTAAAGCACAGATCAGGGAACTCTCATTGAGTGCGTACAATGATCCCCAGACCAATCAAATCAGAATCCCTGGTGCCTGGCAGTAATATTTTTTAAAGCTCTCCAGGTAATTCCAAAGTGCAGTCAAGGTTGACTGCAACTCTATTAGAGTTACCTGTTTGCAGAAACTAAAAGCAAGCTAAAATATATTTTACTATTTTTAACCCCCTTTTAGTTGACAGTAGCATATTTGGAATTGACTAGCTAGTAATTTATCAGAAACAAAGGCCAGGGATTAAGAAGAATGGCTCCGACGGAGAAATTGTTTTGGTACCTTTGCAGATGCTTGTCATCATTCTGGAAAAGCATTCCCCCTTTTAGCTGTTTCTTCAAGAAATACTGTATTAGTCAGCTAAAGGGATGCTGATGCAAAGTACAAGAAATCTGTTGGTTTTTATAAAGGGTATTTATTTGGGGCAGAAGCTTACAGTCACAAGGCCCTAAAGAGTCCAACACAAGGTACCATAAGAGATACCTTCTCACCAAACTATTGCCACATGTTGAAGCAAGATGGCAGGCAATGTCTGCAAGGGTTCATTCAGCCTTCTTCCTCTTAAGGCTCTGTGGTCCCAGCTTCTTCTAATCTCAGCTGTAGGCTGGCATAAGGCTCCTCTCACATAGCTTCTCAGCTGCTCTGTTCTCTTCAGGCTCAAATTATCAGGCTCATCACTCTTCCCGGGGCCGCAGGAACAAAGTTCATTCCTCTTCTGTGTATCTACTTCTTTGTGTGTCTACTTCCAAGTGTGAGTCTGTTTTATCAGCCCACCAAGGGGACTGGGACTCAATGCTGAGTCTTGCTCTAATGACATGGTTGAATCAAAGCCCTAATCTTAACATAATTTAATCAGACTTCTCAGCTGAATCTAATACAATCAAAGTGTTATCATGCCCAGAGGAAAAGACCAGTTTAAAAACATAATCTCTATCTCTTTTTGAAATTCATAAATAATATCAAACTGCCACAAATACCAAAAAATTTCAAGACCCAAGCCAATTGTCACTACCTTCATGAAACTAGAACTAACTACTGATCATAGATTTTGTACCACCCTCCTGTTTTTCCAACCGCATTTTGGAGAAACTTAGACATTCAATAGTAATTAAGAGATTGCTTGTACCTTTACTCTGTGAGTTCTGTGATGTTACTTCTTTTAAGTCTTATTACACTTACTTCATCCACAGTAGTATTTGAAATAAAATAGATTTCATTAAATGAAATTAATGAATAATGCCTGAATTAGAGATTTCTTTTAGAGAATTTTATTAAAGTTAAGAAGATACTTGATTCCAAATGATATCAAGCTTCAGTTGAGAAGGAAACTACAAATCAGTGTAACGAAATCTGTCTCCTATTTGCATGTTTGCATACCTCACTTCAGACATCATCACATGGAAAACTGCTGCCAGTGCCAATGATAAGAGGGCACATTTACCATTTAATTTGGAAACCAGAAGCTCACTCAAAGTAAAATTAAAGATTTTCATTAAGACCTATGAGACTGGATCTCCTTGCACATAATTTGGGCCTAAGGCTAGAATTAATACAAAAAAATCCCCAGAAAGATCTTTTACAAAGATAAGTGAGATGATATCAAATAGAAGAACTTTCTGAGTTACTTTTGCATTTTTAATACAAAAGTTAAAGGCATCAAATTGGATATTATTCTAAAACCTTTGACAGCAAAAATACCTGTGAAACAGTTTTAGCTTTCTGGATTTCCTTCTGCAGAAATGCCATCAGTACTTGAAAATACCTTTCTGATACTGGCAACAGGAGAATTCCTAATGGGACTATTAGGGAATGGATTCATCGGACTAATTAACTGCATTCACTGGATCAAGAGTCAAAAGATCTCATCAGTCAACTGCATCGTCACTTGCCTGGCTATCACCAGAATTGGTTATCTTTGGATAATACTATTTTATTCATTTGTATTAGTGTTAGGGCCACAGTGGCAGGCCATGCATAAACCAATATTTATTAGTATTTTTTGGATACTGACCAATCACCTAGCTACCTGGTTAGCCACCTGTTTAAGTGTTTTCTACTTCCTTAAAATAGCCAGTTTCTCCCATCCCTGCTTCATCTGGCTAAAGTGGAGAATTAGCAAGGTCCTAGTGGTGCTTCCACTGGGGTCTTTGTTTTTACTGTTTATCAATCTTGCATGTCAAGGCTCACTTAACACTTTTGGGATTAATGTCTATATAAGAGATGAAAGAAACTCGACTTTGTCTTCAGATTTAAGTAGAATTCTGTATTGTAACAGCTTGATTGCTTTCAATATCACCTATTTAATCCCTTTATTTCTGTCCCTAACCTCGTTGCTCCTTTTATATCTCTCCTTGAAGAGACACACCAGGAATTTGCAGCTCAACAACCTGGGCTCCAGGGACTTCAACACAGAGGTCCATAAAAAGGCCATGAAAATGGTGATATCCTTCCTTTTCCTTTTCATTCTTCACTATTTTTCCACTCAAACAGTAGGCTGGATTTTCTTTATACCGCAGAAACATCATGTCTATTTATTTATCATACTACTACTAACTGTGTTTCCTGCGGGCCACTCATTTCTCCTAATTCGGGAAAACAGCAAGCTGAGACAGACTGCCTTAAGACTACTGTGGCATCGTATGGGCCACATAAAGAGAGCAAAACCTTTATCTTCATAGACAGACTCTTCCAGAATTTTCTACATTCCAGAGGAATTAAAATGAGAAGACTTTGTAGATCAATTTTAACTTCTGTTTCGCTCATTGGATTGTTTCAGGTATTATTGTGCATCTCTGAAATTTCCCCTAGAATGAGCTATAAACTAACAATTTAGTTACACAGCCAGGAGATATAACATTGGAATTTTTAAAGCAAGAATTGTCATTATAAAACTTGCTAATAACAAGAAAATATTTGAGACTTAATAAGAATACAAATATATAATTCATCAGGTATTCATTTTATATGTGCTGGTAAATATGAAATTACATTTATGTGAGGAAACGAACATATGATTATTTAGAAGTGAAAATATTCTCCAGGCTGGAGTAGGTAAAATTTTTGTATAATATTAAGTGAAAAATAAATCAAGGAATAAAAATGTTGACATTTTAAATGACAAACATAACTTTTAAAACAAGCAAGCATTTTATCATTAGGAATCCAAGCTAGAATACGCAGTAGCTTTTTAGAATAAGAGAAAAATTTATAAAACATTGAAAAAAAAATCCCAAATTATAAATGTTTTATATTTCCCAGACACCTTATTTATTTTGCTAATTTCTGGCTCAAGGAATTAAAATGTACATTTTTATAGTGGCAGAAATAAATTAGTTGGCTTTTAAATTGCTAATGTTTGTAATATAAATTTCAAAATAAATTGAGTAATTATCTCAAATTACATACTAATGCTTATATTTCTACTGTATAAGGACTGAAATCACATTTTGGCACAGAGTTTGTATATATGTGTGTGCATGTGTCAGCCACGACCACTAGCGTCCTTTGGACATAAGCAATTCACTAGGAATAAGAACAGAAAGGAAAGTTTACAAGAGAAAACCACATTTTTGTGTAAATTTTAGGCGTTTGTGTGTACATATAGTGCTGGTCTGACTTTTATAGTAAAAAAAGTTATATCGAAGCACCTTAAAATGTAAACAATACTAAGGTGAGCAGGTGGTAAAACTGTGCTTGTTAATGATATTACAATTTGAATATAATAGTTTGTAATATGGTAATTTTTAGAGATTATATATGTAAACATTTAAAAGCTATCAACAATAAGGAAATTGTTAAGAATTATAATTGCTATAATCTTTCAATGGTAGAAGCAAAAAATATATAAAGAAAACACTGTATGAAGTAAATGTTGAAAATATCTGAGTTGTAAGACAATTTTGTTAGAATAGTAAGAAAAACATGATGCTGGGAAGAATGTAAGAATCGTGAAGGCTTTGTAAAGTGCATTCTTACTCTAGAAAACTGCTGGGATCACATCTGTGCCAAGGAGTGCTACTCCCATGTAGCTAAGATGATTATTTGATGATTGATGATGATAAATGCATATCCACAGGTATACAGAGGTTTTGATTTTAAAAGCTTCATTCATTTTGTTGGACACTATATAAATTTCCTAACGATTATCAATGATTATCTTGCCTTAGTAAAGGTGAAATTCAAAATCAAATTAGCAATATTTAGGTTCAGATATTGAGGATAATTTGGTTTAGATTATGTACCCCTTTCAGTAAAATAGTTAAAGATTACTTAGTACTCATTAGAAGATACTAAGAACATTTAGTTTTAGATTTAAATTTTAGCGTTACTAAATCTTTTTTTAAAATAACTCAAATAAAAATTGAAACAATTATGCAGAGCCCGTGCTTCTTTTGAGTGGCACTTAGGAGTAAGTGTGTCATTAGGATTAAGTCTTCACTTTTCACGTAGAAACCTTGGAGAGACAGAGCTCTAAGGAGCAGAGAACCATTGCTGCTGAAAGAAATGTAGAAAAAGACTAAAGATGAAGCCTGGGTCATAGGCTGAGGCTACTGATGTGCTGCATTCTCCCTGTTTAATGTTCGTTTGAAATTAAGCTCTGCCCCTACAGTTTCTATAACAAGAGCCTGTGTTAGAGACCTAAGTCAAGATCCAACAGAAGTCACTATTATCACATCCATAGCTAATCTCCAAACTACCTGTATCCTATTATAAGACCAAATTGTTGGGGAAAGAAAATAACTGACACTGCTTTTTTGTAAATCACTTTCTCCAAATAAACTTTTTTTGTAGTCTTAATATAATGAGTTATTTTTTTTTTTCAGTTTGCCCACACCATTTACAGGAAAGATGCAAATAACCTGTTCCTAATGCCAAAATATGATCATGCCTGAACTTAAGCTGAGAAGATATTTTAGCACATCCAAGCCATGTTGTCTTGAGCTTTGTTGAAAGAAAATGTCATGGTTGAAATATGTTTCTATCAACACAAATCTCAGAGAAAGTGGCAGTGTTGAATCCTTGATGCTTTGGGGGGTTTGTCTGCTGCTCTTGATGAAATCTTGCCTCCTCTGAGCCAAGAATCCTTATTTGAAATACAGAAACAAGGTGGTTATCTGCGAAACCCTTATGTCCATAGCTCACTCACCTGTGACAATGGTTAATGTAGTAGGCACTCAGGAATGTTCTTTGGATTTTCAATTTTCCCCAACATTGCTGAGATTTGTATTTCTGGGAAGTGCACGTGTGGGGGGGCTTGACTTCAGCTGGAAAAAGATTTATGACCTGGCCTGGTGGTATTATTGTTGGGCAAAAGGCTATCCAGGATTCTTGGAAAAATTGGAATAGAGCTTCAAAATTCTGGTAATCCAGATTATAGACCCATATGACTTAATCCAACACAATTGCTGGGAATTCTAATTATAGTAGGCAGGGGTTCTTTGTCTGGTCTACTTACATTTCAAACTACTTTCCAGGTTCAAAGTATCCGGCATTAGGATTTTCCCTTCTCTCTCCTTCTGTCTCTATATTCTTCGACTTCCTATTTCCAACCCTTTAGGCCTCCATGTGTACACTCTATTTTCTTCTTGACTCTATTAAATGCTATTGATACTTCACCAGGAAATGCCTCTATTAAAATCGAGCCATAAGATTTTGTAATAAAATGTAGTCCTCAGGGTAGCAAGAGACATGGTTTCAAAATTCACAATTACCTGATGTATACCACTGGAGGGAAGGAAAGTTTCCCTTCTATACTTTCCTCTTTCTCTCTTCATGTCCCCTCCAGGGGGAAAAAAGGCTAAATGACTTGAGGCAGTAGAGGATACTCGAATTCCCAAATCAAATCATGTTTAATATTTATATGCTAATAGAGAAAGCCCTCAATGTATTTTTAAAAAAAGAAAGAAATCATCAACTGTTACCAGGTAGTACTTCTGTTTGGGAAATTGAGAAAAGAAACAGTTATTCAGAATCACCTACACATTTTAAAAAATAGAACCCCTCATATCAAATGTATCTTTAGGTGTAAACCAGAGATGTGATTGTAGTTTGATCAGTTACCATGACCCTATGAAAGTTACTTAACCTCTCTAAATATGTTTTCCTATCTGAAAAATTACAATAAAAGTATCTCCCTTATAGGGTACTCATGAGAATTATGGAGAGTATGATATGTTCTTTAAGCCAACTAATCACAAGTTTTTACCCTGAATTAAAAAAAACACTTCTTCCCTAATCCTTAGGTTTTATATATTATTATAACCATTATTTCCCTTTTTATAGTTTTAAGATGCTATAAAAACACTATAGTCCCCATTCTCCAGCATTTTTGTCAGTTAAACTTCAGAAACCAGCTTTTTTCTTCTTTATGACTTCATACTGGTTATAATCAAAATAACTCTCTGCTTCTTCATGCTTCAGGGATCTCTTGGACCAATCAATATTCACAACGGTTTAGAAGCTCAATTTATGTGCAATGAAGATCACCTTAATATCAGGGACAAATGTATCTTCTTGTTTCCTTTAATGACTGCTGACTGTGTATAAAAGCTAACCAAACTGTCTTTCATTCAACAAATATTTATTATCACTTTGCCTTAGGTGATGTTCTATCCTTGGGGAGAGAGCAGAAAATGAACAAATCCTTGGCCTTAGGATGGTTACCTGCAAGGGTGCCAACAGGAATTAAATTATTTGAATGAGAATAATAAGTGGTTTAATAATGGTTCGTTCAGAGCAACTGGATAACACTCTTGTTTTCTCCCTTGAGAAACTTCAAGTTGTATCATATGGGAGGAAAAATACGCACCTATGTTTAACAGCATTGTGAAGCAAAAAGGGTAAATCACAGAGCTTTCATTTAGATCCTACTGTATATATGCTGATTACCACATGGGATACGATACAGTATCTTTCCTCACAGAGCTTTAATCTAGTTGGAGGAAATTATACATAAATTCACTACACTTAGTTTGTTTTTTTTTTTCAGTGTAACAAATGACTGATCAGAAATGGAAAGTTGAAGGAAACACATTTTCATGTAGCCACCTGAATGGAGCTTCCGGGCTACATCTCACCATTCCATGGCTAACAGCAGCCATATTTTTGTTACAAGTTGGGACATCAGTGCCTGTAAGAGACAGTGATGACTTTCATTTTTAAGTCCCTTGGTATTATTTCATTAATTGAACTGAATTATTTAGAATGAATTAATTGTACAATATGCAATTATGAAGGGAAGGTATTACTGTCCAGGAAACCTATCTTCTTGGATATTGTGATTTTAAAAAATACAAAAGCAGATAATGCACCATTAGGTAAAAATAAGGCAGCCTATGAAAATGCTATACATTAATATTAACACAGCCTTTTGATAGATTAAAAAAAGTGAACTCTAATCTGATCAGGGGAATCTGGGAAAAAGTGAAAAACTTAATGGAAAAAGTGACATCTAAGCTTCAGCCTTAATGAATTAGAACATCCATAAGCAGAAAAAGGGTTGAGAAGATAGAAGAAAGAGGAGTTTGGGTGGAGACAATCAATAAAGAGTAGGAGGAGCAATTACCCAAAGCCAAACCTGGTGCTGGAGGGAGCTCTTGTTGTTTTAAAACCCTAGAGTACACCTGCTTGTTAAGCACAGTTATTGAATGCAAAACATTGCAAGTATTTTAAATCTTTACCTCTTCCAGCTCAAACTTCTCACTTAAAATCTCCCTGCAGGAGCCACCCCTCCATTCCCATCTCAGATCTCAGTAAAGAAAAAACAGGCTTTCCATATGTGTAAGTTTTAAGTTTTACTCATATCTTCTTGAGATATTCTGTTATAATATATAATGCTTATTGGGTATATTTCCAGCACTAAGACAGACTTATTTAAAAATTCAATCCCACTGTATTCTGTTGGATCTTAACCAGAGGTGAACACTTTTAGTTAACTGGGGAACTTTTAAAAATGAAATTTAAATTAATGTTACTCAAAGAAATATAAATAGTTTTAAAAAATCAAATAATATCATTAACTGGTAGTGAAATACAGCCTTCTGCTTTTTCTCTACCAACCCCTGATTTCCTTTCTCCAGACAACCACTTTTATTTTAACAATTTCTTATTGTAGTTACCTCTATTTTTCTGAATACCATGTTTACACTGCTTTTTAAATATTAAATTTTGATTGTCTCCCCTCCATTACACAGATACCTCTCCCCTCTCCCACTGCCCAATGTTATATAACCATGTCTTGTTAAATCAGTATTCAGTGTTTACAAAATAATGACTGACATGACTAGTATTCACTGAGGTCTGCAGTGTAGTTCCTTAACAACTTTTAACTTTTCCTCGGGTTCACAATCACCTCAGTTTTGTTTTCTTCATTTAAAAAAATCTACACATCATTAACTCCAAACTCTTAGAAAAACTAAAACCTCTTATTTGTATATCCAAATGCATCAAGTACTCAATTTTTCTTTTTGAAACATCACACCTGAACTTTCCATTTTCAGGCATTTCCTGTTGATTTCATACTATTCTCCCCTGCTCTCCTCCCTTTTTTAACAGAGTTATATACTTGGACTTTGTGGCTACCCTTTGAGTAATAAAGAACGTCTTTTTTCCCCTTCAACAACGCACAGTACCTCTTAACTTCCCATTTTATTGAGGACACCACTTTCATTCCATTTACTTCTTCTCTTCCCCCTTCAATAACTCCACTTGTCAACCCTATTTTTTACATTATCAAAGCTAGCATTTGCACTCTTCTTTGTAATCATAATTATTCCCTTAAAAGATGAAAAACATAAACAGCACTTACATTGTTATTATTTAAATATGATTCATTGAACAGCTACGCTTTGCGCTACAACTGCATTTCCTTCTCTCTGGTTCCATGGTCTTGATATTGTCCTTGAAACAACTGTCCATAGAGTTCACTTTCTTACACTCCCACCATTGTTGGAAATCTGCAGCATTTTATGTCGTTTGGTATTTGGAAAATGCCTCTTCTGTACAGTTTTAATTTTTTTTTTCACCTGAAGTTTCTGATTGTTAATGTTTACTCTTGTGGGATGAATAAATATATGCCTATTACATCATATCCTTAACATTTTCAGCTTCTTCCTCATTCATTGTATTGCTTACAATCCAAGCCAAAATTCCTTAAGTCCACTGGTTTCCTATTTTAATTTGGGCCATGAGTTTGTTTTACACTAAAAACTTTTTTCTAAAAAGTTCAACAGCCTCCCTTTTTTATAATGCACCCTGAGCCCTTTGCCATATCCTTAAGTTTGTCCTGTTTTTGTTTAAGGTTGCAAGGCTTCTTAAATACTTCCGAGGGCCTTAATTTAAATTCTCTGCTTCCGGAATCGCGTAACACATCTTTCCCGTCCCAGCGACAGTCGCCGGAGCAAGGCTGCCCGGGAATCTCGCGAGACTGCGGGGCTTGCGGCGGGCATCCCACGCAGCTGCCCAGCCACCGTGTGTCCGCCATCTTGCTGATAGTTTAATCACGGCTCTAAAAGTGTACCTGCAAGCGGATGTTGAGGATCACAGAGCCCGCGACGTAGAAGTACGGAAAGTTCATGCGCAGCTGCCAGGCCAAGTCGAAGAAGGCAAGCAGGGTGCGGGAGAGCCCCTTGCAAAAGACTTCATAGGAGCTGGGGGCCGCGGTAGGGCCTGAGGCCCTGACGGCCAAGGCCGACGGAGCCGCCGCCGTGATCATGGACGCGGCGTCGCCGCCCGCCCAGCGCCTGGAGACGGGTGTCGCCGCGGGGAAGCGCCCCGCGAGTCGCCGGCCGGTAGTCGGGACAGGGGAAGGCGGAGGCCTTAGTTGCCTCCCGGCTCAGCCCTGCGCGTCCCGCAAGGCTGCAGCTTTCCGTGCAATGCTGAGGCCCGGGCAGCCGCTGGAGCCCCGCCTCTTCCTGTCTGCTTTTCGTAATTTACCATTTAAGAGTTTAGAACGTGGTAGCTCAGCATATTTATCTATCTATCTATCTATCTATCTATCTATCTATCTATCTATCTATATGATTTACAGATGTTATTTTTTATTTTATTTTATAACATTTTATTTTTTTTATTAAGTCATACAGACGTTATTTCCACTTTAAAATGAGAAGAAGCTAAAGGAAATTTTCTAATTTGCTCTGGTGCACGCTGTTTGTTAAAGCCAAAGCCTGGATTAAAACTCAGGTTTGCTCGGTGAGCTGGAATATTAGCCAGGAATCTTATACTTTTGATTCCATAACTCCAATATTAGGGTAAGATGATCTCCTTACAAAGGCCAATCTGGGCATAAAGTCCCTGTACACGTAATACACGATAACTGTTAATGCTCACAATCCCAGGCTATGGATTTTCGTATGTATTAGGACTATGTCAGTCACCTGTGACAGAAATTATAGACCAACTTAAGCAAAAAGAAAAAATATATACACATATGTATTTTTTTCTTTTTGCATGGCATATGTGTTATATCATATTCCCACCCATGTAAAGTCCATGTTCGTGTGGAAACTTCAATCATTTCTGCATGGACATGCACCTGTCAAACCTGTAGCTGGGCTCCAAGCCTTGGGATGTTACTAACATCTGCTTCCAAACCCTGAATACCTTTATGATATCATAATGGATCTTCCAAAGCCACAATATTCTTCTGGTGTTATTGGAGATGGGTTAGTGATCCACATTTCATTATCTTCACTAACTTCCCATTTTAACTAGTAAGCACTGTATTTTTCATCATAAACAATCTATACCTAATGACTCATTTATTTTATATATATGTATATATTTAAGGAGGTACTGGGGAGCAAACCCAGGACCTCATACATGGGAAGCAGGTGTTCAAACCATTGAGCTACACCCACTCCCCACGACTCATTTAGTTTAAAAATCATTTGGAAAAGTTTTAAGGTAAGCTTCTGTGGGTCTGCAAAGACCCATATTGACAAATTCTCTTCAAAAAAATTACTTTTTGAAGAGAATTTGCCAATATAAGCACTCTGATGTAAGAAAGGCATTCATAATGCAAGCATTGGATCCAAATTACCGGAGCCTAAAGGCAAGAGAAAAATTGCAAATTAACCTCAGCCTTTCAGTTACCATCACACTCAAGAACTTGAAGTTTAGTGCAGACTTTTACACAGATTTAGTAGAACACTTTGAAAGGAAATCAGATTGTATCAGATGATACCAATGATTAGGTCCCATGTTAACACTCGGCAATTTCTGGATCAAAATTGTATTAAGCATGTGTACAAGTCTGTTTCATACTGAAGTAGACTATCAGCTGCAACATTAGAGATTAAGATTTTTCTCTCTTCAGGTATACTTGGTGTAATGAAGGATATTTACTTGTTGTTGGTTTAGGAGAATTCATGATTGGAATGTTTGGAAATGACTTGATTGTACTGGTAAACTGCATTGACTGGCTCAGGCTTTGGAAGATTTCTTCTACTGATTTCTCATCAGTTTGGCCATCTCCAGAATTTGTTAGCTGTGTTTAATACTCTGTACTATTTTTATACTTGTGTTCACACTGCACCATTTACTTGTATCAATACCAATCTAGAAATAAGCACTACTTTTGGACACTGGTCCATCACTCACCCCTCTGGTTTCCTACCTACAATTTTCTTTGGCTTCGAGATAGCCAATTTTTACTCATCCATTTTTCCTCTGGATGAAGTGAAGAATTAATGAAGCCATTGTTATGATTCTGATTCATGGTTTTCTTGTTTACTACTTGATCCATGTGCTTCAGAATGGATATTGTCTTAGCAGGCATAAAAACAGCATTAATCTTGTACATTACAGCTCTTGGGTGTCCAGGTGCATTATTAATGAACAGTCATATTTTGAAAGGAATATTTTTTTTCTGAGCAGTAGTTCTCAACAATGGGCTTTAAATATTCAGTAAACCATGTTGTAAATAGATGTGCTATCATTCAGGCTTTGTTGCATTTATAGAACACAGGCAGAGTAGATTTGACATAATCCTGAAGGGCCCTAGGATTTTCAGAATGGTAAGTGAGCATTGGCTTCAAAGTCACCAGCTGCATTAACCTTTAACAAGAGAGTCAGCCTGTACTGTGAAGCTTTGAAGCCAGGCACTGACTTCTCTAGCTATGAAAGTCCTAGACAGTCTCTTCTTCCAATAAAATGCTGTTTCATCTACATTGAAAATCTGTTGTATAGTGTCATCATCTTCATTTACTTCAGCTAGATTTTCTGGATAACTTGCTGCATTGCCTACATCAGCACTTGCTGCTTCACCTTGTGCTTTTTTTTTTTTTTCCAAACAATTTATTGAAGTTTATCATTCATACATGAACATACATAAGCTATAAGTGTTCAGCAAACATCGTGAACTTACAAAACAAACATGCATAACATCATACAGGGCTCCCACACATCCCCCCCCACCCCCAAACACCCTGCATTGCTGTGAAACATTTGTTAACATATCATGAAAGAGCATCATTAAAGTATTACTACTAACTATAGTCTGTATCTTCCTCCCCTATATGTTATAAAGATGGCATCTTAAATCTCATGAACCAGCCTTTGCTAGCTTCAAACTTTTCTTCTGCAGCTTCCTCATCTTGCTGGGCTTTCATAGAATTGAAGAGCGTTAGGGC
>JAQZBX010042209.1:0-22091 GCA_029593785.1 Cabassous unicinctus | reverse complement strand
TGTGGGGTGTTTTTGGGGGTGTGGGTGGTGGGGTGCATGGGAATTCCTGTAGTTTCTGAGTAATATTTGGGTAATCTAGGCACCTTTATAAAATGTATATATATATATAATAACATTTATGTAAACAAATGCACATATATGCATATGTATTTATATATCATTTGACAAATAAAAAAAAAATCCAAGAAAAAAAAAATAAATAAATAAAGACTGGTAAATCTACTGGCATCACACAACAAAAAAACAAACACCAGATGCCCAAGTTCATCCAGAGATGAATAAATTATATACCTGGCACCTGACTTGGATGAGAACGAATATGCCGCTTCCTGGCTGTAGGTGGATATCGGTGTAGGGTACACACTGTAGCAGGAAAAGTCATCAAGAAGCCAAGTACTGAGAGGATAATTGTTAGCTCTTTCACCAACGAACCAGCTGATATCTGAGCTCTAGTTTCATTATTGCAACTTGACCTCATACAAATACTAAACCCAAAAGGTTCAGTTTCCACAATTATGTAAATTATATCACTCTCATTGTTTGCAATACAGGAGGGAAAATTCTCTGACAGACCTACTTATTCCTTCCTTCTACCAAGGTTCTTGCCACCACCCTCCTCTCTGTGTTCTGAGCTTCTGCCCCTGCCTAGACCTACTCCCAAAAGTTTCTTTTCAGTGCAGCAGTCAGAGGGCTGCTTTCAGAACCTGGCACAGATCATGTCACTCCTCAGCTCAAAACTCTTGATTCTGACTTGTCTCACACCATTTTAGCCAATCCAGCCTCTTCCTGGGAATGCTCCAGCACGGTCATACCTACCACAGGGCTTTGCACAGGCTCATTCCTCTGCTCTCTTTCTCATCCATCCATGTAACTCCCTCCCTCACTTCTTTCAGAAATGTCTTTCTTCATTGTCACTTTCTTAGGGATGCCCTCTCTGACAAGTCAATTAAATTACATGTACCTTCCACCATCTTCATTTCCATTACCTTTTCATAGCACTCACCACTTGTCTTAGCGTGCCAAAGGGTTGCCAATTCAAAGCACTAGAAATGGTTTGGATTTTATAATGGGAAATTTATTAGGGGTAAAATCTTAGAGTCCCAAGGCCATGAAATGTCCAAATCAAGGCATCCTCAGAGGTGCTTTCTCACAAAAGTCAGCTACTGGTGATTCTGAGGTCCTGCCACATGGTGAAGATGGCTGCCAATCTCTGTGGAGGTCCCAGCCTTCCACTTCAGAATCTACCATCTCCTGGAGCTTAGCTGTGGGCAACCCAGGCATAGTGGTTGTCCCTTTCCGGATGTCCTCTCTCAGGCTCAGCTGCTCCTGGTTTGTCTCTTCAGGCTTGACCTACTCTGTGAGCCCAGCTTCTTGCGGGCTTCCTGCTTAAGTTTGGCTGCCAGCAATCCTTGAGTCTTCCTTTCACATTTCAGGGTCAAAAATGGTGACTTCCTTTCTCTCTGTGTCTCTGATCATTTCAGACCCAGCGAGAGGGTGGAGACGTAAACTGAGTCATGCCTCTCTGACATAGTCCAATCAAAGAGGAACTCACATATGCAGGAATGGACTAGTTCAACAACATAATCTTTCTCTTTTTGGGATTCATAAAAGAACTTCAATCTGTCATACCACTCATAGACTATAATTCTTTTTGCTTCTTTATTGGTTTATTGTCTGTCTTCCTCCTTACTAAACTATAAAGCTCCTTAAGATCAGGGATGTTTGACTCCTTTGTTCACTGCAAGATCCCTAGTGCTTAGAACAGGGCCTGACTTATAGTAGGTGCTCAGTGAATATTTTGTAATGAATGGATGAATGAATGAATGACTAAAATAAATGACAGCTGCTGCCTTCAAGTGAGCCAGATACATAAGTAGATATGCCTGATGAGAATGGAAGGAGCCTTGCCAGGGACTGCAATCGGTATCCTGTGGGGTAATGGTGCAGGACATGCATGTCATGTGATATCCCAGGAGTGATACTAGCACACAGACTGAGTTGAAGCATCTGGGCCACCTTATGAGAGTGTACCATTTTTGATGTCTTTAAACATGGATGCTTCCTTCTTCCTTGAGAAATCAAATCCAAGGTGAACAGAAGATGTATAGTAAGATCTTATTTTCTGAAATGAGGCTATTTAAGGATCTTTGGTATTTTTCCTTCCTTCCTCCCTTCCTCCCTCCCTCCCTTCCTTCCTTCCTTCCTTCCTTCCTTCCTTCCTTCCTTCCTTCCTTCCTTCTTTCCTTCCTTCCCTTTCTTTCATAGGTTTTGGGGATTAGAGGGAATGAGTGGTGCTTAGAATGGAAAATAGCAATTTGGATATTCACTTTCTTTTGTTCCCACAACTTTTTATTTTGAAAAGCTTCAAAACTACATAAAAATTGAAAGAACAGTACAATTAACACCCGTATATAACCTTCTCTCTCTCTCTCTCTCTATATATATATATATATTTGTCTCTCTGCATACATTTTTTGTTTTGAACTCTATGAAAGTGATAGACAAAACATTTAACACTTACCTGTTTCAATATACATCTGCTAAGAATAAAGGCACTTAAAAACCACAATATTAATTTCACACTTAAATTAATTATTAGTTCAATATTATACAGTCATATTTAAATTTTCTCTTTTCCTGAAAATGTCACTTTTAACTGTTAATTTCCAAACCAGGAACTAAACAAATTTTACCCTTTGCATTAATTATTAATTGTTATTAGTCATTTTTAACCTGAAACGCCCCTGCATTTTACATTTACCTGATTTTTTTTTCATGTTTAGATTTGTGTACCATTTTTTGGTGAGAAGATACCTTAGGAGAAATATGTACTTCTTACTGCATCCTAGCAGGGGTATAGAATGGCAGGTTATCCCACTATTGGTGTTTCTAAATTTGATCACTTGGTTAAGGTGGTAACAGCCTTTATTGTAAAGGCACATGTTTACCTTTATAATTAATAAGTAATCTCTGGGATAAGAATATATTTCTGGAAAAAAATTGCTAACTATAATAAAAGCAATTGGGAAAACCTGCAGTCTAAAAGATGCACATATGCTGAGCATGATGGTTCTTTAAGCTGAGAAATGGGGATGATTCCTGATGTTGTGTGCTCTGTTTTTATCCTGGGCTATTACACCATTTTATCATCCAAAGAATCTTATGTCCTGTCTCATATTGTGATAATCCAGGCCCCAGGTAAACAGAGGGAGCAATCTGAGATGCAAGACAAGACGGTATCCTCCTGACTCTCAGAGGTATATGTGAAATACCCCAAATCCATGAGCTTAGAACAAAACTGCAATTCATCCATGATCCTGGTCCAATGGGCAAGAGTAGCTTGTGATGCAGTGGTATGAAAAGTGGCATTCCAGCCAATCCCAGCACACGCAATGATTACTGTATAGAATGCGACGATTGGGTTAACCATGTTTCATCAATTATTAGAAAGCTAGGTTTTTGAAATTACTCTCCTTAGAAAATAACAACAAAAACAGAAAGCAAAAATAAATCATCCACAATTATATTACCTAAATTCAAAAGCTCTAATATCCTCATAGGCTCAGGGTCATCACCATTAAGAAGACACATTTGAAATTAGAAGATCCAACTTTGTAACGGAGAGGAAGCTATGTTTTTCTTCTTATTTTTATTTTCATCTGGAAAACAGAAATAATGTCATTTACACTCCAGGAGTGTTATAAACATTAAATACACAGCATAGTGCCTGGCTACAGGCTAGTAAATGTTCAATGAATGTTTTTTATTATTCCAGTTTCTATTATGTAAAAATACACCCATTTTTACAAAGCTGAAAAAAACAGTCAACCTACAATCTTGGGGATATCTCAGTCTTTGTCTTATTTCAAATACTGGATTATGTTTAGTTTTCAGAGCAGTAAATTTGGATTTTTTTGCCTAATTTAGGCTTATTGCATGCTTAATGATTATTGCAAGACCAGATTTCAAAATAAATCTGCATTCTAGTTTATCTGATTTACACATGGTCACATGCCCCCTTCTATGTTCTTGTCTTTACAATGAGATTACCAATGCCTATTTTTTGTACATCTGTGGAAGTATCAAGAGGACTAATTCTGCTTTAGAAAACATAAGCTATTAAGTGGTGCTAATTTTCTAAACAAATAGAAAATTGCTATTTATTTCTTAGAAAATACAACAAGGAATCAAAACAAAATCAGACTGTGCAATTTAATATCTGTATTAAAAAGAGATTTGTATTTTGGATTATCTAAATGGTGACTAGCCTTCAAAGCATAAACAGTGTTTAGAAACTCTTGACAGGCTTGGAAATTTGTATTCTAAGTGGTTTAGAGTAAAAAAAGAATATGGGTTGTATTTTATCTGCATTAATCTTTGGGAAGTGATTGTATGATATGCAGGTGAGGGGAATGATTCAGGCAATGAAGGGGCTGTGGTCGCCGCAGTGCCACCACACTGCCGATTCAGAGATGAGGGAAGCTGGATTCATAGGGCTGGTGGAACAAAGAAACAAGCAGTTTTGTTCACCTCTACTGCCTGTTCCATGCTCTCCTTTTCTGACCCAGGCTCAAGGGTATCATTGCTTAAGCATATTACGATACAGACATCAAGAGTGACATCTAAACACTGTTATCTCCACCATCTAGCAAAAGCCAGCTGATGTCAGCAGTGTGGCTGCACCCAGAACATGTTCAGCCATAACTCCTGATGTCATCAGAAAATGTCACAACTCTGTGGTAGTGATTTGTTGAAGTAGGTGTATTAAGAAAGAAGATGTATGAGTTAACTCCTGCTATTATCTCATGGATCGATTGCTTGTGAAGACAATGTTGATGTGATCTGTGTGTGTACCTAAATAATACTGAGAAGGCTATTGCTTTGAAAGTACCAGAAGCATCTTCTGACTGCTACTGAGATGTCTGAATGAATATGAGTGGGATAGTAACATTTTTAATCAAAAATGTTTTCTGTGCATACTCGCCAATTAATAAGGGGGGAAATTCCATGTGTGGGAAATGCTAATGTTTCAGGTTTGCTAAAAATAATCAATTGCTATTTTCTTCTAAGAAAGGTGAATGACATACATATTTAACACAACAGCTTTCTTGATGCCCGCAAATTAGTTTATTTCTTTTGAATTTATTGTGGAACTTACAGAGAGGGAAAAAAAGAAGAATACCAAGTAGTCTAGTTAAAAAAGAACGATTTCTTTCATTATATTCTGTCAAGAAGTTACTTTTTCAAAGTTTAAAAGAAAGTAATTTTTACAGAAGTTTGCTAGCATCTTTAGTTCCTGTTGAAAATCCTGGTCAAGGTTTTTCCAGATGTACTGGATCATCAGGGAAACCGAAGGAGTTAAATTTCACTTTGACATCTGGGTGTTTTCATTGACTGGTGATGTTGGAACTGCAATGAATGGTTCACAGTTATGTCACCTTTTTCTTCTGTTGTTATAACTTCGGATTTCATCTGACTCTTAGGTGGAAGTATGCATTTAGTGTCCTAGAAACAAACCATGTCAGGCAGACTAAAAACCAAAGAGTGGACACATTGAAGGAACCTGATACATTCCACCTTCTTTTTTTTTTTCATTTTGCTGTGTGTGTGTATGTGTGTTTTAATGAGATTCTTGTTTAATTGGAGAAATTTTCTATGTAATTTGTTTGTCTGCATTGCTTGATTAGACAATATCATTCTAGTGCCTGTTAAGGAGGGGCAAAACCAACTGCTTAGCCCAAATGTGAAGATCAATGGCTTTAGAATTTTCAAATAATCATATCTATGATATTACATCTGCTTTGCACTGATTGTTGTTAAACTACTTCCATTTCCTGCTGGCAGCTCAGACAGCTTCCTCTGGGAAGTCCTCCTGATACGAAGTGGATTTTTTTCCCCACCCCTCTCCAAGTCAGTCAAACACATGAGCTTTTTAAGGATGATTCCCTACTAATGTCCATGACCAACCCCATTTAATGGTAACAATGAGGAATCTACTTCTGTGCTATTCCGAGGGATAATTTTATCTACTAGGAAGCAGAGACTCTTTCAGGCAGCAGGGAAATAGAACTATCCCACCATGCCCTTTTCCTTCCCCTTTTCCTCCCAGGACCTGGAGCATAAGATCAGGCCAACTCGAACATCTTATAAATAGTCCTTTCTACTGGCAGTTATTATTTGGTTCATTTTTTAAGTGACCTTAACTTTTTCCCTGCTCTTTGTGCATTAACAGCCCGAGGCATAGAGAAATACAAACCCATCCCAAAATACATCCAGGCATTTGCTTGTCATACTTTATGTTTGTATTTTTGACAGTTTGGTAATTAATTAAGAGATGTTAATTTCAAAGTGCTTTTTTCCTCCTGAGTTTCTCAAATATTTAAACAATCTTTACACTTTTTTTAAAAAAGTTCCCTTTTTTTCTGTTTGTAATAAGATAAATTATGTGAGGTGCACCGCTGCTTATCCCCATGAAAGAAAATCTAAAACGAGGGATTTTAGCTTCAAAAAGGCTATTTTGTCCTGTTTCCAATGTTCTAAAGGGATTAATTTACTATATTGTGTAGCCCTGGAAGACTGTGATAATTGAAAACATCCATATTCATTGCATGTTCAGAGGGGTCTCTCTGATTTTGTAATGTAAAAAGTGTATTTTTAACCTGAACGGGGACCTGCATCTGGTATTGCTTAATCCTATTAGTCAGAAAGTTCCAAAGCTTTAGTGGATAATCATTAGCTCGTGTTAATCCTCAGACATGCCTCCAGCTTCAGCCTGTCAGAAGGAATCCCGGCAGGGAAAATGTGTAGGTGCTGATAGCACACCACCAAATAATCTTATCTTAAATGCTAGCTGCAGCCTCTATCTGTGATAGCCAGAGAATTAAAAGCAAATTTTTTATGGGTATTGGGAGAGCTGAGTGTGCCTCCTCCTACCCCACCACACCGTTGCCCTCTCCCCTGTCCTCTCTGTTAGTGTTACTACGTTGCACTAGTTTTCCTTGCTGCTTGTTTGTTAGGGTGATGTCAGTGATGACAGAATAAGGATGAATGGAGAGTGGGGAGAAACGTATAAGATACGATTTCGGCAATGGAAGCTCCTTGCTAAATCACTTAGGATAGGTGCCAGGTTTTCTATCATTTTTATTCTTGAGTTCAGAAAGTCAAGCCAATCCTGTACTATGTGTTGCTTCAGATTATAATGTAACTTGGTGAAATGTGTCTTATAGTCACCACCCCCTTCCACGGTGTGTCCTTCTGAGAATCTAAGATCTGGGCCCGAAGAGGCTGCAAGATGTTTGCCTAATAGAGAAGTACTATCATAGAGTGCTTGCTGGCAAGAATTTTATAGGTGGTGGGAAAAGATAAAAGATGTTTAAAACTTTAGAGATCAGATCACAGTAGAACATGAGGAAAGACGATTTTCGCTTTCCAAGTGGAGATTTTTAAAAGAGTGAAAGAATATTTAATCCTATATTTGAGAGATATTAATTTAGCAATTACTATGTGCCAATCAATGGGATCGTAACAGTGCATAGATCTCCTCTCATAGAACTTGGCTGGTGGTTCTAGAGACTATTAATAAACTAGCAAATAAAATAAAATAGACATGTAAATAAATGATTACAAACTGTGATAAATGCTAAGGTGTTCAATACCCTGATAGCAATCTGCCTGGATGTTATAAATTCAGCTTGGTCATTGTTTAATATGCTTCCAAAGGGACTTGTCTGGAGTCCCATACTCCTCTTTTTCATACACTTTACTAAAGTTTAATACTCATGTCCTCAAGAGCCTGGAAATAGTCAGAAGATTACACCTGACTTTCACCTACTCACCTAAATTTACCCTGCCTTAATTAAAATATAGAGATATTTCTAAATTGAGGTATTTTTGCAACAGCATGATATTTGGCAGTATCATGTGATATAATGCAACTGATAATTAAGGACGATGATTTGGCGTGGTGGTTGTTTGTACTCATACTATTGGTGGTATGTGAGATGGACAAGCATATTTTGCTTTAAAATTTACATATGTCCTTTTATAGGTAACTTTTATTTATGACAGTGATTGAAATTTCCCTTTTAAACCCCTTTGTGTAAAAGACAGTGAATTGCCTTAAAAACATTAAGCTAGTTATAAAACACATAGGAGCTGTGAGAACATGACGAAAATCTTGAATGCAGTACTTGGATGACTTAGTGCATAAACAACTACCCTACAAAACTTTAATTGTTTATAACACAAAAAGGATTGGGAACTAGCCATGACCAGGAAAGGAAACGTTATTGCAACTGCTGCAGGAATATGCAGCTGCCTTGTTGAGGAGCTGGTTCATCAAGTAGCAAGTTGTTCATCTGATTAGAGTTACCACTTGTGAGCTGTGTGACAAGTAAGCTGCTCAGACAAGATCAAAAGTGGTAATGACAAAGAGCAGGATCTGGAAGGACAACTGACAAATGAGCATCTGTGTTCATTTGGGTCAGTTCCAATCAATTTATTAATCTAATTTACAGTAACAAAATGTAATTATGTAATAAGTTATTATAGTTCCTGAAGAAAAAAGTTTTTATGATTTTGATACTTTATAGCTCCTAAATACCACCTTTCCACTTATTGATATTATTGCTCTTAGGACAACTGCAAGGTTAGTGTAGAAAAGACTTTACAGAACACCTTAGAAGAAAACCATTGTATCACTATTCCTTCTCTTTCAAAATTACCTGCAATTAGATTCCGGGTGTTATCTGGCAGGAATCACCAAATTACTAACCTTAATTTTTGACTTTTAGTTTCCTCACAGATTCTTGCTTTGCTATTTAATTGGAAGGGACACTTTAGAGCTTAAGAAATTAATAAACCTGGTATTAGATTTATTAAGATGACCCAAGACTAAGCCATTCAATCAGCTAATACTTTTTCAACATGGTGCATGCCATGTGCCTTGCTAGAAGCTGTAGGAATACAAAGATGAATCAGACAAATCAGATCTAGGCTCTGTCCTCCAGGAACTTACTCTTTATAAGAGGGGAGGCAAAATGTTCACATCTATTTTTATAGAGGTTAGAAAGTATAAAAACAGGGAGTTTGGAGAAAGGAATATTGTTGGCCAACAGGAAAGATGGGGAAGCATTCTATATTGGTGGTTGCCAACCCTGATTGCACATTAGACTCATTCGGGGGGAGTGCTGAAAAAATAACATTGCCTGGGCCCTTCTCCCAGGGATTTCAATTCAAGTGGTTTTAGTGGGGCTCACTCATCACTATATTTTAAAAGCTCCCTCAGTGATTTTAATGTGCAGCAGGGTTGCAAACCACTGTTCTAAACATTTGTCAATAAGACTGGATGTTTTTGAGAATTTTAAAGTGTAAGAAATCATACCTGCATTTAAAAAGACAATTTTTGATTGCATGTCTTATATAGGTTTTGTACATTCTCAGTTCAATGAATTCATTCACAGTTCATCAAATAAATGCTTTCCTTTGTAAGATTGTTTCAAAGTATATTTAAATAAATTACAGTAATCAAAGATGTTCCTACAATGTGCTACATGCAGCAAAAACATTCATTAGCATATTGACATATAAATTGTTTTACCTACCTTTATGAGTGAATTGAGAAAGAAACAAAGTTTAATAGTCCTTCGGTACTCAGAAGAACTGATTCGTGTCATTTGAATTTTTCTAAACTCTATGTTTTTCTTCAATATAATTTTTTTTTGCTCTTAACAAAGATCTTACACTTTACTTCCATATAGGTAAAACAAACATAAATAGCTTTCAAAAGAGAGCTGTCCTGAAACTTGTTGATTATAGTGATAGAATATTGCAAAAAAATATCTTTAAGTTATCAAATTGGCTTGTTTCCTTTGTGTTGGCCTGATTACTCCTATGAACAGAAACTTGGATGCTGGGAATAAGTGTTGTCAAATGAAGATACTGTGAAAAGTTTCTCTTGTTTTCTCCTTAAGGGCACCTCATTAAGCAAATAGCTTCCTGAATTCCAAGTCTCCAGCATTCTGGAGAAACTAAAGTAGTGCTCTTTTGGAAATTGTATAGTTTATTCTTCATTATGGACTGTGCAAAACCTGGCTCAATTAAAGAATATTCTCAGTTCAATTCCCTAGTGGAGTTGGAAGGGCACTCAAGAAGCTACCAAATTTCGGCAAGACTGTGGTGCATAAGTCACTCATTACAACGCAATTTTTTTTTTAAATCCTAGAAAATAATCTATGGTGAATGAATGAATAAATGGATGAATGAATAGACATGTAAGGCACCAGGACCTTTCCCAATAGGAAGTTCTTCCTAATATCTGAACTAAAACTCTATGGCAGAATATTTCATTACTGATCCTCTTCTCTGTAGAAATAAACACTAGCTTCTCAACAGCTCCTCTATGACTCCTGTCTTACAAGTAAAGAGTAAGGAAGGAACTTGCTCTCCCTTCTATGAAAACGTAGAGCTGCTCTAGTTTTGGGGGTGTCCTTGGGAGCCAAGCTAAGTCAAAATACTGGAAAGAGATTTATTTATATTATTTATATTTATATTTATATTTAGCATTTAAGAGTATTGTGACAGAAAGAGTATTGCCTTCCAAATTCTGCATTATTTGCCCTGTATTTCCCAGTCTGCTTGCAGTAATGTCACTAGTTTGGGCCAGGGAAATGGGAACACATGGGTATCAATTATGGAGTGATTGAGTGAAAAGAAGGAACCATTTCCAATCTCTCCCTCTTCCCCTAACATGGCAACTAGGAAGGCTCATGGCAGCTGGTCAACTACAAGATGGTAGAATCTCCATGTACTAGCAAGCCCCTCCTTCTGCTCCCTCACCAACCAACACAGGTTACACAGTATGCCTGAGAAATATTAAACCATTGAGAACTTTGTGTGGTTGCTACTGCAACGTAGCCTGGTTAATTTGATGGATACCACAGTGTAACCCATTCTTCTCTGCTTTTGAATAACTCTAACTTTGCATATCCCTTTTAATTTTTGGAAGTCATACTAAACAACAAAAACTCTTCGTGACTACTGAATCACTCTCTGTTGAACCAAGCCTCAGTTGTTGGAGCAAAGAATGCAAAGAGGCTGAAAGGGATGTCGGTCTGCTTTGCCTCCAAGGGAGGCATGTTGTTAATGGCCTCCTGGGTTGAAGGAAATAATTAGACTCATTAAGTTGCTTTTCAGTCTACTTTTCTTTAGACTAAATAACCCTGAAGTTAATTAGACCTGGTTTCTGGCTTCGGGAAATTTTTCTGTGTGTTAGTAATGGAGAGAATGGTTATAAACTCAAAAATTAAATGATCAGTCTTACAAACATAAAAGAATGGCAAACTACCTGGAGGTGTCTTTAAAAATCAATAACCCTTGTGAAACTAATATCTTATACAATAATTCTACAAATTTAGGTAATAATTGAGATGCTTCTGTTAGAAGAATCAATGGTAGGTCTTGGTGTATGCCTGCCAAAGTATGCTTTTCATCAACAGACAGAACCACATAGTGTGGTCATTCTCAATCCTGGCTGCATATATATCTGGGTTTGTTTAAAAATACAACTGCATGGACCTCATACTAGGCCAACAGAATAAGAATCTCTGAATGATTCAAATATCCAACCATGAATGGGAAACATTGTTGAGGTGAAAATGAACAGTAACAAAAAAGTCAGAGCCCTGGTTTTGGTGCTCAATCTTTTTATTAGCCATGAAACTTCAGGCAAATCATATAAAATGAGACAAAAATACTCTCCCTGCCTATACTCATATGATGGTTTTGACACACACACAAAAGAAAACACATGTGGGAGTGCTTTATTAATTGTAAAGAGTAAAAGTATATTTTCAGTATTATTATTATAGAGTCCGAGACATGAGCAATCCCATTTCTAATCCTTTTATTGAAGTAGGAGGAAATAAGTCAATTAAGTGAATATGTCAGTAAATTGTCCATTTGAAAATCTGGACCCAGGAGAAAACCAAAAATCCAGATGTATGCCTTTGCTGGTAGAAAACATCTCCCTTCCACTCAGATGTCCCATGTTAAAATTCTTTGGCTCCATTCAGGATATAGGTGTGTCGTGGTAGTGTCAGAATTGCTGTTACCTTGTGAGCTGACTCCTTCCCACTTTTCTCTAGGTGCGAACAGAGAAACAGGAAGGCCTGTTCCACCCCAGTGGGCAGGGGCAGGGCATGAGCAACGCATAGCAGGCTCCTTAACACTTTGCATTTATCCCAATCTCGGTTTGATTCTTGACTCTACTACTTGCTGGTAAATCTAAACAGCTCTGGCAGTGGCAGAACTTTGCTTGTCTATACCTTCCTGCCCCTGGCCAAGCTTTGTCTGTGCTAAAGGAGAACAGGGAGTTCCTCTGAATATAAAAATGGCCTTGGGAAGACTGCTCTTGACCTCAGCTGACCCTACTGAGAGAATGAGGATTCATTTTAAAGCAGATCTGTGGCTTTGGGTTTTCTCAAGGACTCGATTCCAGATCAGGATTTCAGAACTCATACTGGCCTGCCGTGTGCCGATGAGTTATCCGCAGGAATACCCCAGCCTCCTGGCCTCCTGAGAATCCACCTGACCAAAATGCCTGGGAGCTGGGCCAGAATCCCCCCGGCCTTTTCTGGTCTTGCTGTGAAATCAGTTCTGAGCCAGAACTTATTCCGGGATGAGAAGTGAGTACAAGCTCAACCAAATATTAACCAGCTCTTCCAACCATGTCTTTCTCTTGTGGACTCATTATATAAAAATTAATGGAGCATTCTTTTTAAAAATTACAGAGGTTTATCCAGTAATAAGAAAACCTTAACATCTGTGACCACTCTTTTTTTTTTTTTTAGGAGGTACCTGGGATTGAAACCAGAACCTCATACATGGGAAGTGCACACTCAACCTCTGAGCTACATCCACTCCACTGACCATTCATTTTAAAGGAAAAAGGAGGACACAACCATTTCTGGATTAGTTAAATAAATTAATGACATTCTACTGTTATCAGAGGACAGAAGATTCTGCCAACCCAGAGTTTCAATCTGCTTGTCTTTTAAAACCTACAGATTTCATAGCTTAAATCAGGAGTTCTTAACTTTTTTTGTTCCACGGAGCCCTTTGCCATTCAGGTGAAAACCACGGACCCCTTACTAAATCCACACTCCAATGTGCATTATTTAATAAAAATATCACACCCGCACCAACACATCCCCACAAGAATAATGTTTGTTTTTTTTTTAATTCAATTCAAGCCCATTGACCCCTGGTTTAAATAACCACCCCCACCAAAAAAAACAAACAAACAAAAATAAGGGAGCAAAATATCTCTAACAAAAAGGAATAATTGAGTCACAACTTACAAGTGGGTGCAGCAGTTCCTCTTTTATGCTTTTATTTTTCATTTTAAAACCTGACTTCAAACCTGCCCATTTATTTGTTATCTAAAGGTAATGAACTACATCGCTAGTAGCTCAACATTGATGAGCTAGAGATTGATTTGAAGGCTTGTCTTTCACTGAATCAAATTAAGGATGTATCAAGGGTCAAAACCCTGTTTTAGGTTCTAAGCAGTTGAAAAGAGAAGTGCGGTGGCCCTGAATTTACTTCTTTTTATGTAGATACTTTCTGGAAAATACACTAACATTTAGCACTGTGACATACAGGTGGTGAGATCATCTCAATATTCTGTGTTTACATGAGAAAAGATGTAAAAATGTTCAAATCATAATAGTGGCATTTGGTTGAAGAGGTTTCCCTTCTCTCCCTGCTCTTCCTTCATCTTCGGTGAGCGCCCCACCCGCCACCCCCGGCCTCCTTGGCTCTTCTTTACTCCCTCTCATTGGGCTCCCATTTGTGACAAGAAGGAGTGCCTCCACTGTGCCAACACATCAGCAGTGACACCAGCAGAGCCTCATTCCCTCCGACATGCGTCAATTTAAAAGGCAAGAAATGATTTCAGCATAAGGGTGAAGAACCAGAATGGAAGTAGTCATCATTACCCTGCCTCCCATGAAGGCTTGCTGTAGCTGCTCCCTCATAAGGCTCCTCCTGACTGTCCCAAGGATCACCCCCATCACTCTAAATAGTCATGACACAGCCAGTGTATGGGTTAAAATGCTGAGAAGGAGAGACAAGCCTATCCCAGAGTAAATGGATGGAATTAGAGGCATTATAACAGTTAGTATGTCAGGTCCCTGTTGGGAGGCCATACATCCTGTGTGGTCTATTTCCCCTGCATTTTGAAATTGATTGTGCCTTGGGCTATGGCAGGTTTGGTGGAGGAGGGGAGCTGTGGACTCATCCTTCCAGTCACACTGATCAAAGAAAGCAGTCACTGCTGTGTGGAATTATTTGCTCTGAGGGTGCAGGGATTTGAATTTTATAGAACAATGGGGTAGAGTGAAAGAAGCAGTGAGTCTGAGTCAGTGTGCCCCAGGCTGCACCCCTGAGGTGTATGAATAAGGTCATGCTCTCACCCAAACTGTATTTCTCTGGCTCAGCCCTATCTAAAACTGCCAGAACTGTACCCTCCTTTCCTCTTTTCACCTGGGCAACTGTTTCCAGAGGATCTCAGGGGATCTATATTTTTGAACACAGTCCTGTTGGCTGCCATATTGGAGGCTCTCTTCCCCTTCTGCTCACTGTGGCAGTGTCTGTCCAGGGAGGCTGCCCATTCCTGAGCCTGTCGCCGATGCCAAATGCAAAGTGCATCGTTGCCACCGTGATGCTGCCAGCACTCTCACTGTTGCCTATTATGCCACGGAGTGCGCAGTTACTGTGCAAGAACGTGCCTCCAGTGCTCTTAGTCCGGTTGGTTCTTTCTTATGTCAATGCAAATTCGATGCCACAGAGACTTCAATGGAACTGAACTTTTTGTTTCCACTCTCATTACTGTTTCTTCCCACTTCCAAAGCAGCAATCCTGAATCCATGCCAGTTGAGTCAGAGCATTGTCTGAGTAAACGTCCTGGGTCAGTCTCTCCTGAAACAGGCTGATAAGGAGACTTGTGAACAGGATATTTACTGGGAGTGAATTTAAGAGGCTGACTTGGTATGAGGGGAGATAAGGAAAGATAGAGGGGGAAGAAAATCGTAATGCAGTGCTACAGAGGCCTTTACCAATGACACGGGGAGACCTGGAGCTGGGCTGGCCTTTCAAAGTTGTCCCCATTTCAGGCAAGGCCAGGCTTTGGTATCCCACATGGACCAACTGTTGCACATAGGTTGTCCCAGGGAAGGGACAGAACTCTGAGTGAGCTGACTCACTTCAGCCAAGAGCATATCCCAAAGAAGGATTCAGATGTGAGTGGTCTGCAGTCAACACTGTGCCACCAGGGGGTTGGGTGTCCTGGTCAGGAAGAGACCTGCCTGGGGCACATCCACTTCTCTGCCTCTCCCTTTACCTGTAGACTCAGTTTGCTGACCTTGACCCAACGCCATTCCGCAGGCTGAATTGTTTTCTAAGAGGCTTCTTAAACTCTTGGCAAGTCTTTCTTCTTTTTTAAGTTCTTGGTTAAATGATTGCGAATGCCATGGCTACAAGCAAAATCAGAACTGGTTTCATTTAAGTCCTGGGAAGTACGGTGAGTAACTTGTATAACACAAACATGTGAGCCATGATTCTGATGACCTGGGCTCCCCTGCTGCCTGCCTCACCTCTTAAGTGACACCGAGCAATCTGTTCAATCTGTGAAGTGTGGAATTAGACGAGCTGGTCCTTAAGTCATTTCAGTTTTTGATTTCTCTAACAATGCGTTCATCTGGATACCAAAGAAATAAATGACATGACTTATCTTGGAGGACATCGAAACCTTGCTAGGGAGGCAAAATAAAGCAATTAGGAAAAAAAAAACTAAAATAACAATCCATAATTAATATATTACATTCCAAAATAACTATCAAAGTCAACTCCATTGATAGAGCAGGATTAACAACCTTTTTCTGTAATGGGACAAATAAATATTTTTGGCTTTGCGGGCACATGCAGTCTCTGTTGCAACTATTCAACTCTGCTGTCATGGGTGAAAGTAGCTACAGACAATGCATAAAAGAATGCAAGTGGCTGTGTTACAATAAAACATTATTAAAAAAAAAAAAAACAGGTGCCCAGTTGTGATTTGCACCCCTTGATATAGGGTAAAGAGAGGAAAGGAATTTTAAGTTTTGCTACTCAAAGTGTGGTCCATGGATACTCAGAATTGGCATCACCTAGAAGGTTATTAGAAATGCAGAATCTCAGGCACCAGACCAGACCAAATTAGTTAAATCTACTTTTGAAAAATATACTCAGCTGATTTAAATTCAAATATAATCTGAGTAGCTCTTACCTAATCTAACCTTCTCATTCTCACAGATGAACACATTCAGGCCCAGAGTGGTCAAGTGACTTGTATCAGGGCACACAGCTAGTTTTACGGTAAATTAAGATGGTAGCACAACACTGTAAATGTAATTAACAACACTGAACATATATTTGAATGTGGTTAAAAGGGGGAAATTTTAGGTCATATAAATGTTAATAGAATAAAAATTTAACAAAAAACATAGAACTGTACAACACAAACATGGAACGCTATTGTAAATGATAGACTATAGTTAATAGCACAATTATAAAAATACCCTTTCATGAATTGTAACAAATATATAACACTAATGCAAGGTTTTAATAATAGGGTGCTATATGGAAGTCTGCACTTTCTGCATGATTTTTTCTGTAAACTTACAACTTCTCTAAAAAGAATGGAAAGAAAAGATTAGACGTCTTCTGATTATACATTTTACATTTATTTACCATCTACTACATGTCAGGCAAAAAAACCTGTCCTCATGGAATTTGTATCCATTTTGGAGGGAAACAGATGATATGGAAAATTTTAAACATATATGGTAAGTTAAAACTCAGTAAGCATTTTAAAGAAAATAAAGCAAGCACAAAGAATGGGAGTATAGAGAGGTGGTCATAGCAATTTTACATAAAGTGGTCAAGGAAGAAGTCATTGAGGAAGTAGCTTTGAACAGTGACTCCACAGAGGCAAAGGAGTCAGTACCTGGATATTTAAGAGAAGAGCCTTCTAGGCACAGGAAACAAAAGAACGCAAAAGCCCTGTATGAGGAGATTGACTAGTGTGCTCAAGAAAAATTGAATAATCCCTGTGTCTAGAAGCAGAAAGAAGGAGGGGAGAGTTAGTTGGAGGTCAAGTTATAAGGTCAGAAGGTGATGGCTGGGGGCAGGGAGGGCCTCATAGACCATTGTAAAAATTTTGGCTTTTATGCAAACTGAAAGTTTTTGAGCAGAGGACAGCATTATCTGACAGATTTTAAAACAATCACTCTGGGTACTATCTTTAGAGTAGAGAGTAGGTGGAGGGTGTCAAAAGAGGCAGAAGGGAAATCAGTTAGGAAGCCATTGCAACAATCCAGGAGAGAGATGATGGTGGGTTTTACTAGATAAGGCAAGAAGTAGCTGGATTCTTGATAGTGTTTGAAGGCAAAGCAATCAGGATTTCCTGATGGATAGATATGGGGTATAAAGAAGAGGACCCAAGGATGAAATTGGTATTAACTAACATGGGGAAAAATACAGGAGCAGGTTTAGGGGCCATGGTCATGAGTTTAATTATTGACAGATGAAATATGAGATGCCAATTAGACATCCAGGGGGAGATGTTAAGTGGGGAGCTGAGAGTGTGAGCCTCGAGTTCAATGGAAAGGTTTGGGTAGGAGTTCTAAATTTGCAGATACATGGTATAGGTAATAAGATTAGCTGAGCTCACCAAGGAAATGTATATAGATAAAGAAGTGGAGAGGTCCAAGGATCCTGGAACACAGCAACATAAGAACTCAAGGAGATGAAGAAGGACCAGCAAAGTACACTACATGTTGCGTTCCCTCTTACCTGATAATAAGGCCACATACAGGCAGAATCTCTTGGGTGATGAGTGGCTCCTGAGAGCCTCAGGCAATACTCTCCTCTCGTTTCCTCACACTAATTGTTAACTACTCCAGCTTTGTAGCTGTTTCATTTAGTTATGCCTTTCCACTTCATTCCTAAGAGATGCTGGGCACTAGATTTAAAAAGGTGTGAGATTCTAAGCGTGAAGGAAGGCTAATTTTGTGAATCTGAAGATGGTTTTCCTGGCTCAAATGTGTTATTTTGATTTAGGTTTGTATTCTACTGTAGAGAAGGAGGAAAGGCAGCAGAGCCATTTACTGTTGGTAGAGTCCATCAAACTCTGCTGATTTAATTAGAATTTTTAAAATTAACACAAATGGGGACCCCTTCATTTCCAGAAGGGAAGAAGCTTGTTTAGGCGTACTCAGTCCAAAGCTGGCCCTAGAAAAGGAACAGGTAGAATAGAAATTGAAACTACATGAAAATCTCCACAGAACATGTACATATCCTCATCATTTTCAAGTTGTCATGGCATTTAATGGAGCTCTCTGTGGTATGTCCTTTTGTGATTCCTTGGGAAAACCTAAAGCAAGGGTTGTGGCTCTAGATGCATTTTATTTTAAAGAATTAGTAGGCTCAAAGGGGAGAAGAAAGTTTGAGCAAATGAAAGACATGGGACCACAAGACCCTCATGATTAGCGATTCTAGGATAGGAATGACAATCTGATGTTAAATATCCCAAATTATAAGTATTGATAACTATTTCCAAAAGTTTTCAAATGCAGCACAGCAAGAACATACACACACACATTCACACACCCAAATCTGAGCACCACGTCTATCTCATAAGCAGGCAGTTCAAAGATTCTTTAAGTGATTTTTGATATTCTACAAATAAATTATTTTCTAGCAAATAATCAATATATAAACTGCCAGAAGAATCTATTTCTTGGTAATAAGATTTCCTGCTTAATAACAATGGTTGAAAAAGGACAATTACAAACCAGAATAAAATCCTTTACCTAGTGCCATGATGCCGTAACCATAGACTTTTAAGAATCAACTTACTGATTTAGCAAAAACTTTTATGGCATGAAAGACTTCTTCACCTTGATCCGCCAACGTTGTAGTTACCTCTTCCACTTTCACATGAGGCCAGTCTTAACATTACACTGAATTTAAAATAAAATGAAGGAAAATAATGTGAAAACCCTAAAGCCCTTAAAACTGGGATTCTGGAGCATGTTTGTATTCTTCTCTAGATAATAGAGTGATAAGAATGGACATAAGCCAACTTGTACTGTCAGCTATTTTCAAGTATTTTGGCAAATATCAGAAACCATTAGAATTATGCGGAATCCTAATAAGCACTCTTCACTAGACCATGTTTTATAGTGAAAACAAGTCTTAGCTCAAACTACAAATATTCACTGAAAAAACATGCACAACCCATTGTCTTAAGTGTGGGGAAAACTCCATTCTCTGTTCTCAGGCACTTCCACAAGCACCTACTGTCAGCCATCATTCTTTGAACTCAGTTTCAGCCAATTCTTGTTGGGTCCACCAGTGTTCTCTTGAATGTAAGGGAGGGGTAGAAGGCTGGGGATGGGGCACAGTTTCAAATAGAGCAAGGATATACAACATTCTTATACTTCTTTAGAGTAAGGTCTAGGGGATAGTAAAGTCTTTCTGGCCAACCATACATTTTTGAACATCATTCATTTTGCCAATGAAAAATTAGCCTTTATGCTAATTGTTCATATAGGTGTTACTTCTAATACCATATTCACCAAAAAATGGAAATGACACAAATATTCATCAACTGGTGAATAGATAAACAAAATGTGGTATACCCATAAGCCAGAATATTATTTGGCCATAAAAAAAAATGAAGTACTGATACATACTACAACATAGAAGAACCTTGAAAGCATTATGCTAAGTGAGCAAAAGGCCACGTATTGTATGATTCCATTTATATGAAATGTTAATAGTGAAATGTAGGAAGCAGATGTGGCTCAAGTGGTTGGGCTCCCATCTACCATATGGGAGGCCCTAGGTTTGGTTCCTGGGGCCTCCTGGTGAGGGCAAGCTGGCCCACGCCCGCAGAGAGCTGGCACAACTAGATGACCCAACAAAAGAGGGAGACAAGCATACACAGAAGAAAACACGCAGCCAATGGACACAGCATACAGCTAGCAC
Source organism: Cabassous unicinctus (assembly GCA_029593785.1). Lineage (NCBI taxonomy): Eukaryota > Metazoa > Chordata > Mammalia > Cingulata > Chlamyphoridae > Cabassous > Cabassous unicinctus. The sequence continues at coordinate 2,000 of JAQZBX010042209.1, read as the reverse complement.
AAGCAGCAAGATTGGGATGGGGGAGAATAAATAAATAAATAAAAATAAGTCTATATATTAAAAAAAGATTAGTCAAATCTGTAGATACAGGAAGCAGATTAGTGGTTGCCAAGGCTGCAGGGATGGGGAAATGACTAGTGACTGCTAAAGGTTATGGGTTTTCTTTATGGGGTGATGAAACTATTCTGGAAGTTGATAGTGCTGATGAGTACCCAATCTTGTGAATATATACCTCTAAGTCATATAAGTTAAAGGGTGATTTGCACAGTATGTGAATTAAATCTCAATAAAAAAGATTATATACATAATATCACATAAAATATTGGCAAACTGAATCCAGTGATATATAAAAAAGGGTGCTGTATCATGACAAGGGAGGGTGATGTAGGTAGGTGATACCCCTTCATCTGGATGGTGGCTACATAGTTTTTTCACTTTCAATAAAATGCCATAAATTCAACAAGAAGTTGTATGAAACATTTATTTACTAATAACATATTAAACAAATTCACGTAATACTCCAGGAATCATCTTCTCCAAAAAATACAGAACATGATGGCTTTATAGGTTAAACCCTCCAGACTTTCAAATGAGTTAATTTTTATCTTAAACAGGTTGTTCCAGAAAATTGAAAAAGAGCAAAAGCTGCTCAACTACTCTTAAGAGAGAGGTTTTATTTCAAATTGTTTGTTCTTATACCACAAAACATTGGGTTCTGTTTGTTTTTTCCTTATCTTTGCTTATTTTGCTACATTTTTATAGTATATAGTAATATCAGGTAAGGTAAGTCTTCAAACTTCCTCTCAACTTTATTTTTGGACCTATGAGATGAAAATTTCAGAAGAAATTTATCAAATTCCTCAAAAGGTATAATTTAAAAAATGATTGGATTGTACTGAATTTAGAAAAAGAATTAACTTATTAATATTATTAAGTAGTTCCATCCAAGAGCATGGGATGTTTTTCCATTTACATAGATCTTTCTTTGTGCCTTGATATATTAGCTCTTTTATATATTGTGGGTTTGCTTTGCTAATATTTTGTTGAGGGTTCTTTGTCTATGTCATAAGGGATATTGGTCTGTAGTTTTCCTTTCTTGTAATGTCTTTGGTTTTGGTATCAGTGTAATGACAACGTCATAAAATAAATTGGGAGGTGTTTACTCTTCTCTTATTTCTGGAAGACTTTATGTACAATTGGTATTATATCTTTAAACTGTTAGCAGAATCCTCCAATAAAGCCATCTGGACATGAAGGTTTCTTTATTTTGAAATTTTGGAGGTTTTTAAATATAAATTTAATTTTAAATACATATAAGATTACTCAGGTTATCTATTTCTTATTGGGTAGGATTTGATAGTATATGTATTATTTAATTTTCTTGAACATACTAATGATAGCTATTTCAGAGTTCATGTTTCATGACTCCCTTGTCTGTCTGCCCTTTGGGTCTGTTTTTTTGGTGTGTGGGTTTTTAGTTGTTTTTTTTTTTTTTTTCCTGTTTTCTTCTTGGATTTTAGTTACTTCTTTTCTTCCTGCATGTCTGGTTGCTTTTTTTCAGTATGCTAAAGACTGCATATGAAAAACTGTGGAAATAATTTGAGGTTCTGAATGATGTTTCTCCTTCTGATATGGCTTTACTTTGTTTTTGAGGGATTGTTATTCTAGGCACACTTACACTCACAGTTCACCTCAATCCAAAAAGGGTTTCTGATTTTTTAATGTGTCTTTGGTCCCTTCTGGGGCTGGCCTGTTCCCAGTTCAATATTCTTGATGATACCCCTCAAAATTGTGGGCATTTGCAAGGGCCTCTCTCCTTGGCAGAATGTGGATTCTATTTCTGGTCTTCAGCCGTGTAACTTTATTGAAAATTCAGTTTTGCTTCTCAGTGTTACAGCCACTGCTTTTAGAATTCACAATCACTTGGAGGGAAGCTGCTCCAAATGCTTTTTACTATCCCCTTACCAAGTCATATATACTGAGGTTATATATAACTTTTC
>JAQZBX010042208.1:0-22082 GCA_029593785.1 Cabassous unicinctus | reverse complement strand
AGAAGGCCCGGCCCCTGGCACGGCCTCTGCTGCCTGCATCTTCACACATGCCGTTCCCGGGGACGGGGTGCCCTCCCCCCATGCTGCACGCCTGGCTCCTTCCCAGCATAACTCTCACCTCTGCAGAAAGGTCTTCCTTGGCCCCCAAATCCAAATTCGCCCCTCCCCCTCTCAGTCACCCGTCCCCACTGGTTACTCTAGGCTGTTGATTCACTGCAATTTGTGCATTTGCTGGTGTCCTGTCAGCTAATCTGTAACCTGTGTGCGGGCAGGCCACCACCTTGTCAGCTCAGGGCCTGCCACGTGGTGTCCCCTCCCCAAATATTTGCTGAATGCGTGAAAGCAGGAATGAATGAATGGGGTTCAAGCAGCTGCTCTCTGTCCCCAGAATGTCAGAACCAGAGTAAACATTTAAATGAAGCAGAAGGAATTTCAGTTAAACTATAAGGGGTGAACTTCCCAGCTGTGGGGCTAGAGAACCTTCTAGAGGGGCCCACAGATATATCTGTCATTCAGAGTGAGGTAGGGAGGAGGCCTCTGGAAGGTCCCACCTGCCTGAGGAAGACAGGACCTGGGTAGCACCCCCAGCCCGCATCTGGCCCAGGGCTTAATAAATTGCCTTTGGTTAGTTGCTATGATCCCTGATGTTTCAGGTCCTGCTTTCAGAAACCCTGACTTTTTTTTTTGGCAGGGTGGAGGGGCAAGGTGAGGGGTGGGATCAGGGACTGGGACCCTGGGGCCTGGGTCCCAGTCCACTGGGCCATGTGATGAGTGGGCAATTGACTGGAATGCTGAAACCATGACCCAGAACAGTAAACTTATTCCCTGGAACGACCGGAGCTTGATGGCAGGGCAGAGCGGAGGGAGACACCAATCGCTCACAGCTGGCCTGAAGTTCACGGAAGCTGCTCTAGTGGCAGCTTGAGAAGCTACCTGGTGCATCTCGCATGTGCAGAGCGACGGGAATAGCCACCCAGGCCAGTGAGTGCGAAGGAGCTCAATCAGGCAGCAAGTCTTAGACAAACATCCAGCCCAGCTCCCCATTCCTGCTCAGCCTGGCTTGTGTGCACGGAAGTCTATCCAGCATGGTAATGGCATGCGATTCCACCTAGAGCATGGCGATCCTAGCCCGTGCCAGTAAGCACTACACAAAAGAAATAAGAGCTAAAGGAAGTTGCGAGGAAGAAGAGAGCACTGTGACCTAGACTTCAGCTGGCCCGTGTGTGTGTGTGTGTGTGTGCACGCACACGTGTTTTGGGGTAGGGGTGGGAGGTTTGCACAGAGGTAAGTTAAAGGAACAGACAGGAGCAAAGCACTTGTGTCAGACAGCCGTATGTGTGAATTCAGGCTGCCTCGAAGAGCCTTAGATGCACTCACCCACTCGTTCATTCAATCCATAACTATATACTGAGCCCCATGTTTGCCGGGCAATGTGTTAGGCATTGGATTTGAATCGTAAACAAAACCCACACAGTCCCTGCCCTCATGGAGCTTATAGTCTAGAGGGAAAGTCATAAATTAATCAAATTGAAACAGTGGTGCTATAATAAGAATTATTTGATGACATGGGGGTGTTTTACAGATGTTACATCAGGGCAGGCTTTCCTGAAGGCGTGAGAATTGAACTGACAGCTGAAGGAGGAGGAGGCGTTGAGAGGAACAAAGGAGAAGCAGAGGCATTCTGTGCAGTAGGAATAGTATGCACAAATATGTTAAGGAGGGGGACACAAGGAATACATAAGGAAGGAACGAAGGCCGGTGTGACTGATGGAGAGAGAGTGAGAGGCATGGTGAGGCTGGGGCTCTTTCTTGGTCAGGTATTAGGGGAGCCCTCCCAGTTCCCTTCTCTTCTACCCCAAGTCAAGGACCAGCCCTCCCGACTCCTGGCAGTGAGGGTCCTGGACAAGCATCTTCAGGGAGCTTTGCAGAGTCCCCTGGAAATGTCTGTGCTGGTCCTTTCCTGCTTCCTGCTTTCCTTCCTTCTTCCTTCTTCCTTTGCTGTTGTTGACATCCTTAATACCCTCCGATAAGGAGCCTTCGCTCTGTGTGTGTGTATGTGTGCGTAAAGAAATCCTTAATATTAATAATGTACTATCTACTCATCTTTATATTTGTGGTTAGCTCATTTTGCATGACTTAATAAATCCTTTCCTATCACAAAGGATTGAGGATAGTCTCCATGTTATGCTCAAAAAGAATTCACCTTCCTCGTTTAGGTCTACCAGCCATCGTGGATTGTCTTTTGTGTTTAGCATGAGATATAGGCCAAGATTCATTTTTTCCACACACATATCTAATTGACGAAACACCATTTATTGAAAAGACTAACTTAGCCTCTACATGGCAGTGAACTTTTGCCATAAATGAGGGAAAATATATGTTCAGGTCTGTTGCTGAATTCTGTATTCCATTCGTCCATTTGGCTATTCTTGTACCACCTACACGTTAGCTTGACTGCTTTTATATAAAGCCTTAATATCCACCGTTGTTCTCGCCTTCAGCTGTGATCTTCCTCAAGATTGCCATGGCTATTTTTTACCCTTTGCATTTCCATAGAAATTTAAGAATCAATATGTAAAGTTTCACAAAGTATTATTGGCATTTTTATTGGGATTGCATTAAGTTTATAGACCAATTTAAGGAAAATTGACAAAGTGATAAAATTGAGTCTTTCTAATGCAAGAATATGGTACATTCCTCCATTTACCTAGTCTTTTTTTCCCCTCTCAGTGATTTTTTTGTGTTTTCTTTAGATTTGTTTCATTCAATTTATTTCTATTTGAATTTTTAATGTTATTGTATGTCATCTTTCTTTCATTTCATTTCATAATTGTTTTCTAGTTTATAGAAATGTTAAGAGCATGCAAAAATCACTTATTAATTCTAACTTATTTGTATATACTTTTTGGATATTCTATATAGTAATCATGTCATCTGCAAATAATGACAGTTTCATTTCTTTCTTCCTAAGCCATATACTTTTTATTTCTTTTCTGGTCTTATTGCCCTGACTAGTATGAAGAATACAATGCTGAACAGAAGCAGTGATAGCAAATATTCTCATCTCATTACTAATCTTAGGAAGAAAGCTTTCAATGTTTCGCCATCAAGTAGGCTTTTAGAAGATACCTTTTATCAGGAAAGGAAGTTCTCCCTTTTCCTAATTTGCTATGAGATTTTTCATGTAGAGTTGTGAAATTTTACTGAATTCTTTTTCTGCATCTGCTAAGAGGATTGTATGATTTCACTTTTATTATATGAATATGGTGAATTATATTGATTGATTTTTCTAGTGTTAAAACATCCTTGGATTCCTGGAATAAGCCCCACATGGTCATGATATATTGTTCTTTTTATATATTGATAAATATACATTCTTATATTTTCTTATGGAGAGTTGCATCTATTTCTATGAGACAGATTAAATTGTAATTTTCATTTCTTGTAAAGTCCTTACCAGGTTTAGGTATCAAAGTTATGCTGACCTCATAATATGAGTTAAGAAGTGTATCTTCCTTTTCTATTTTCTGGAACAGTTTTTTTGTTTTGTTTTGTTTTTTGTTTTTTTATGCTTGGTATTTTTTGGTTTATTTCTAAAATTCAGAATAATTTACCATTTAAGCCATTTCAGCCTGGACTTTTCTTTGTGGAACTTTTAAAATAAGAATTAATTTCTTTAACAGCATGGAACTGTTCAGATTTTCTATTTCTTTTTCTGTCAGTTTTGGTAAATTGTGCTTTTTTTGTAGGAATTCATCCATTTCATCTAAATTTTGAAATTCATTGGCTTAAAGTCATTTACATCATCTCATTATCTCTGCCATATCTGTAGGATCTGTAGTGATGACTCCTCTTCTATTCCTGATATCGGTTATTTGTTTCTTATTGCCTATTTTCCTGATCAGTCTAGTCAGGGATTGTATTAGTCAGCCAATGGGGTGCTAATGTGAAATACCAAAAATGGGTTGGTCTTTATAAAGGGTATTTATTTGGGGTAGAAGTCCACAGTTACCAGGCCATAAAGCATAAGTTTCTTCCCTCACCAAAGTCCATTGTTATGTGTTGGAGCAAGACAGCTGCCGACATTTGCCCAGGGTTCAGGCTTCTTGGATTCCTCTCTTCCCGGGGCTGTGTTTCTCTCTGGGCTTAGCTCCTGTTTCCTCCACAAGGTCAGCTGTAGGCGATTAGGCGAATGGTTCGCTTCTCTTCTCCTGGGGCCTTCTTTCCAACATCAAAGCTGCTTCTCAAAGACTACTTCTCAAAAGACTGCTTCTCCTCTGTTCTTTGCCTTGTCTTTTACATTCAATTCCCCACCCCCTGGTGGGTGGGGCTCAACGCCCTACTGACTGACATGGCCCAGTCAACGCCCTAATCATAATTCAATCATGCCCAGATTAACAGATCAGATTACAGGCATGATCCAATTATATTTTTGGAATTCATAATTACATCAAATTCCCCAACGGTTACAGGGATTTACCAATTTTATTAGATTTTTCAAAGAGCCAATGTTTGACTGTTGATTTGCTTTATTGTACTTACGTTTTATATTTCATTGATTTTTGTTCTTTATTATCTTATCTCTTTAACTTTCTTTGGGTTTAATTGTTCTTTTTTGAGCTTCTTGAAAGGGATACCTAGATAATTGATTTTCAGTCTTTCTTTTCTGATACCTGCATTTAAGACTATTAATTTATCTCTTTAGGGTTTTAGCCTCTCATGTCCTGCTTGCCCTGGATGCTCTCTTATACTTTCAAGTCATCATTTTATAATTTTATTCAGTTTTTATACTTCTTTCTAGGAGTATTGGTCTTATACATGACATTTTATCATAACCAAAAGCATTAGCATATTATGGAGTTTTAAAAAAATAACAGGAGTAATGGTATGCAACTAAAATGTTTTAGATAATGGGTGCCATCATAAAATTTATTCTACAAAATATGACAATGAAATCTGTTTTGCAAGAGAATAACATGATCAGGGGATCAAAGCTACATTTTAGGTGTTGATTATGAATAAGAAATATTTATTGAGTTGCTATCATATGAATAGGCAGAGCTTCAGATTGGTAGGTATAGATTCTGAAATCAAACTGCCTAGGTTTGAGGGGAGCATATACAGCTCAAGTGGTTGAGCGTCTGCTTCCCATGTACAAGGTCCCAGGTTCAATCCCCGATACCGCCTAAAAAAAAAAGAAACTGGTTAGGTTTGAATACTGGCTCTGCTACTTACTGGCTATGTAAACTTGGGCAAATTATTTAACTTTATTGAACTTCTTCACTGTAAAATAAGGGTAATAACAATACGTGCCTCATAAGGTTATTACAGTGTATTAAATGAGATAATGTTTGCAACACATCTAGGACAATGCCTGGAACATAGTAATAATAGGTAACAGTTACTGATATCTTAATTATTATTAATTAAGATAAGAGATAAGAAAACTGGAATTCAAAGGGGCAAAATAACTTGTGCAAGGTCACAAAACTAATAAATGGTAGAGCCAGGATTTGAGCATAAGCCAAGTTGCTTTGAAAGCCCAGTGAATTAATATGAATAAGATGAGTTGGTAATAGAAGAGGCATAGCACAATGGTTAATGCAATATTTTAAGCACAAAACTACAAAATCCTAACCTTCAGTGCTGACAGTGCAAAAGGGAAAGGAAAGAAGAGTTCTGAGAGGCATGATGAAGGAAGCACAGGACTTAGTGACTAATTGGATATGGGATGGGACTGGGGGTAGGGAGAGTGAGGAGTCAGAGCTGACTCACAGTTTTAAGCCTCAGTGACTAGAAAGTTGGTGATGCAATTGACAGAAATAGGAGAGTCAGTTTTGGAGGGGAGGTGTTATGCTCAGCTTTGGATGGAGATGAAGCCATGGGTTGCAGATGCAGAATCGGAGCTTGGAAAGAGGGCAGAGCTGTAGAGATCATCTCTGGAAAGGAGGCAGTTAAAGCTTCAACAGTGGATATGATCCCTAAGGGACAGAATAAAGACAGGAACAGAACCCCGAGGATTGAACCTTGGAGCAAAGCCAATGTTTATTTATGGGTGTTCCAGGAGGGAATAAATAGACATGTAGATAAGAGGAACTGGTGGATGTAATCTACTCAGACTTTCAATAAGCCTTTAGCAAGAATCCGTTTCAAAGACTATAAGAAATTGGGGCATAATGGAAATAAAGCATAAGGATAAATGGATCGTCACTTTTCCAGGAAGATAACTATAAATGTTCAGTGCTAGGTGTTTATCAATGATCTTGATAAGAGCAATTTCCAATAAAATCTCCTTGTTTACATTTGACATTAAATTATTTCAGGAAGCAAAGTACCAAGCTGAAGAGATTATACTACAGATAGACCAAAGGACTCTGTGTGGATGGGCAAAACACTACATCCCTGCCAGATATCCAGTCCCTTTGGTCTCCCTCTCCCCATAACTGATGCCTGAATTGCAACCTCAGCCCTGGTTTGGGGCCATAATCAGAGGTTCTCTGTATCATTTGCTCTCTTTTTGGGACCCAGTGGTCAACCTGGGCCCCAGCTCTGGTACCTGGGTCAACTCAACCCAGCAATTGATAAATAAATACCTACTGTGTGTTAGGTGCCATATTAGTGTTAGTGTAGTCTCTGGCCTCAAGGAGCCCACGGGTAAGAGTCACTGCCTTTATTACCTTACGGAACAGCATTAGGGTACTTTATAGGGCTGGGGACCTGCCTTGCTCTTTCTAGTTGTTGTAAAGAAAGTCCTGTATACGATGTAAGACTAGCTTAAGCTAATGAATGGCAGGCAGAAGTAAAATGTTGTCACTTCTGGATCAAGACAGTTAAGAGCATCCTCCATCTCTCAATTCTCCTGCAACCTTGGAAAAGGGTTGTCCAACTCTGTGGTAGAGAAATAAATCTGTATTGTGTTGAGCTCCTGAGTTTGGAGATGGGGGAGTGTCTATCCCACAGCCAAGCATAGTCTATAACCGACTAGTATGCTATTCCTTCCCAAGAGCTGGAGTCCTGTCCCTGAACTCCAACTGGGACCTGGAAAGAAATTTTCTCTACCCAAAGATCCCTCCTCACTTCCCTGTCTTAGTGTCTGGCCTCCATCCAGCCTCCCTGCCAGAGCCTCCGGAATCCTTGCTGTCAGCTGTCGCCTCCCTTTCCCTTGCCTCTATTCTCCCTCAGTTACCAGTCCTGCCAACTTAACCTACTAAATATTTCTCAGAATAGTCCCCTCCATCCCACCCCAGAACTTCTGCCCCTATTCAGTCCCTCATCGTTCTTGCCTGGAGTCCAAACAGGACCCCTTGCCTCCAGGCCTTTCCCCCACAAACCAATAGAGCAGGAAGATCTATTTTTAAAACCCGAATCTGACTCTGTTATTCTCCTGCTTTAATCCCTTAGGTAAAATCCAAGCTGCTACTTAACATGGTGTAAAAGGCCTTCACGTCCCACCCCTTCCAACCTCCCACCTCCCACCACGGCCTCCTGCAAACGGCATTCTCCGTAACACTGAGCCCCTGTGGCAACCCCTGTCCCGCTGTGCGCGGGCCCTCTGCTGCTTCCTCTGCTCCAGCTGGCCCTCCTGCCTGGCACGGGACGTCCTACCCACCCGCATCGCTGGCTGGGTGGGGCTTCCTTAATACCAGGCGCACATCTCTATAACTGGACTTCCACATTGTTTGATAGTTGTTACTTATTTTTCCCAACTATACTTTGAGTTTCCCCTCTATAGAACTTGAGATTTCCAGACTGATTTTGTGCAGCCCAGGAATCTATTGGCAATAGATGCCTCAAGGGATATGTTATTAGAAGGCATAATTGTCCTCCTTGATACCTGTCTTTCTATTTTTCCCTTTCAGTAATAATAATAATTCTGCAATTCAAAAGTTATCTTACACGCCTATATTTTTTTTACCTCTGTCATCCTTTGAGACAACAAATTCCATAAGTTATTATCCATTATGTAAAGTTGAGAGGAATCTAGCATAGAGTTTAGAGATTTTGATTTGGAAATATTAGAATACAAATACTGGCTCTGCTACAAAGTAGATGTTTGGCCTTAGACTAATTACTTTAATTCACTGAGCTGCATTTTCCTTAGGAGTAAAAAGGAGAGAATAAGATTCCCTAACTTCTGAAATTAATATGAACATTCTATGGGATCATATTTGTTAAAAAGGACTTGGCTCGTTGCCCCTTCTATATCTTTTGTTCTAAGGGAAAACTATGTGAATTCTCAAGTAATTCCAAGTTTAAAGGAAGAATAATGCTTTGCATTGTTTTAAGTACCTTTCTGATGCCCAATATTTTTTGACCTTTTGGGCTTTAGTAAAAAGACATTGAGAGCAAAAATAATCTTTGACGAATCCAAGTTTTCTTCCCTGGATTTGGTTTCAAATCCTTCACTTTATTCAAATGTTTTAGAATTTTCATCCCAAAGCATTGAGCATATTAAAACAGACCTGTCCTTTTGTTTTACATTCTCTCATGAGTTGGACTTGGAAAGTATCAGCAACAGTGGTTCAGAACACATCAAGAGAAAATACAAACCAGGAATAGACCACACCCCCGGGCAAGAGAGTGCTCTGGGGATATTCTTGCTGTTCTGTCCAACATGATAGACTCTTGTAGTTATTTAAATTTGAATTAATTAAAATTAAATAAATAAAATTGAACAGACGAGTCTTCAGTTGTATTAGTCACTTCAATAACCACACATGGTAAGTGGCTGCTGAACTGGATAGTGCAGATATGGGCAGTTCCATCATTGCAGAAAGTTCTATTGGATGGGGTTGCCTAGAGAAATCCAATATCCAGTTCAGGCAAGCATATAGGAGCAGAAGAGTCCAACAGATTTAGAGAGTGGGTCCTGAGTGGAAGACAGGCAAGACAGAGGCTCTTGGAGCAGCTGATGCTTGAAGATCATATCTGTAGTTAAAAGTAGAAAGATCCAGTGAGGAAGGGACAATTAGCAGATCATTAGTGACCTTATGGAGACTAGTATCCATGATGTGGAAGGGAGGGGTACAGTGGATTAAGAAGAGAGTAAAGGTTTCTAGAGTCAAAGGAAGAGAAGACCATGATCACCCATATTAATATTAATGGCCATGAATCATCCAAGAGGAAGCCACGTGGAAAGTGGTTTGTTGGAATTGGTGAATATAAAAGCCCGGTTGGCTTTGCAGAGGGCATATTCTCTAGAGTAGCAGAAACAAAAAATCAGTTTGCAAGGGGGAAAAATTGCTGGTAAAGAGAATGTAGAGGTTTGGTGAACAGACTGATCATTAGGGAAAGAAAAGCAAAAGAAAAGTAGAATGACGCTCAGAAGGTAAAGTAGAGTCAAGCAAAGGTATTTTGTTCGAGCATGGTTTGTCTTGCTTTCCAATAGCCACAACCTAAACATCTCGGCAGACATATAGGAAGTAAAGAGTGGAGGCGGAAGTGAAAAGGGAGACTGATGACAGATGCAGCAAGACCTTGGAGGAGTCAGGAGGGGCCAGAATCTTGAGCACTGGGAGGGAGTTTAGCCTTGGAAGGTAGAAGAACACTTCTTCCTCTTAGACAAGACCAGAGGATGGAAACAGACACTGGAATGTACTGAAACAGAAGAGAAGAGCCTAGAAATGGTGACTTCAGCCTTTTTAGTAAAGAAGGAGGTGCAGCCACCTCTACTGTCTGGTAGGTGTGTGAGCTTAGAGTGGTAGGTGTGTGAGCTTAGAGAGGCCTGCGGCTGGCAGTAAGGCCATGGGGCTACATTAGCAAACCTTCAAGAGCTGGATACAAGCATCTGCCATGCCAGAGCGGGGACTCACTTGAAATTAGACTGACCTGAGTAAGAGCATCAAAGCTTGTAGAAAAGCCAACCAAAACAAGGAAGGGGTTTGATCAAAACCCCTCCACCATACTGGCAGCACCAACAAAAAGAGAAAATACGCAAAGCCCATTCACAAATAACAAAGAATTCAAACTTTCTAGACACATTTGACCCTGCCCCTGCCATCCAATAGAAACTTTATTGGTAGTGATTTCAGGTCATTTGGGGCAAGTGGTCGTGGTGATTTCTGTCCTTCAGACAACACAGGTCAGTCTTGGCAGCCACTCCCAACCCCAAAGCTGAAGATGGCTGGGTCGGCAGCTTTAAGCACAGCCAGCACCCCGACCGGCCAGCTCAATTCATTAAAGGTGATTGAGCAGCTTCGAGGTGTCAGCGCTGGGCGGAGTGCTGTTAGGGACAGTGGGGAGAGCAAAGTGGATGAGATGCTCATTAGCTGGCAGTCTGGTGCTGGGCCCTGTAATCTAGGGCCTCCCTGTCTCCTCCTCTCCTCGTGGAGGGCTCCCCAGGGTCCTTTTCTAGTTACACCCACAGACAGATGAGAAATACAAAACCCACCCCAGGGTGGGGGCGGTGTCAGGAACCTGGGAAGGAGCTTTTCCCCCTGGAGAGCTGCCTTCTAGGACAGATCCCATATAATGATGGCCCTTCATTGCTACTGGCTGCTTAAAATATCAGAAGCCACATTCTATGAAGTGGGATGAATCAGCTAATAATATGGAAATGCCCATGGCAGGCGGAGAGGCTGCCCAAAATAAATCTGTGAGTACAGCCCGCAGCGTGGTTCTGCTGAAGACTGAACCCCACGCCCAGCCCTCTCTGGGCTGGTGAGCCTGAGACAGGCAAAGAGGCTTCCAAGGGCTCTTACCACACACATCATCTGTGCCATTGGTTTTCCTTGTCACCCAGAAGTTTCCACAATTATCTCACAGAAGAGCTAATCAGATAGAAAACCAAATGCAAAATTATATGCAGATTTGTCGGGATTGATATTTAATTACCTTATCGGCTTCTATTCAAAATACCTACTGAGGAAAGAGTATTTCCGTGCTAATTCTGGATGGCTAGCTGCACTTCAGCCCCCTTTGCCTTCTCTGGCATCTCTAAATAAAAGCTTCACTCTATTGCTTCCGCCTTTCCTGTTTAAATCCTGCCCTTCCTTCACAGCCCACTTTCTCCACAGAGCCTTCTGTGATCGCTCAATTCAAGCTCCCATCAACTCTCTCAACTGACCAGCTATAGCATGTAAACAGCTAGTATCTAATTGTGTAACATTTTTTGGTTATTTAATGTATCCAAGTTTTAAATCTCTAAATGATTTAAAATTCCCCAAAGACAAAAATTATATCTCCCCCACCCCAAGGATTATGACTTAATGCTTCTTTTGTGCCATCCATTCATTCAATGTGTTTTTTAGCAAGAACTGTGCTGGGTACTGGGAGCCAGAAAGCCCTGTCCTCAGGGAGCTTGCTGTGAGGGACACACAAGGAAACAGAGCATTCTAATAAAATGCATCAGGTGCCAAGATAGGGAAGTACCCCGTGCTCTAGGATCACCAAGGATTGGCATCCAGTCCCAGGTTTGACCTGTGTGGTCAGCAGATGGTGGTGATGGAAGCTATCAGGTAGGAGGTGGTGTCCAGGTTCAGCCCTGGAAGTGGAATAGGAGCTAGCTAAGTCAGTATCTATGGTGACAGGGGAGGAAAGGGGCTCTATGGGAAAGGGAATTTTCAGTGTTCAAAAATCCTTAAGCTGGCCCGTTCTGGGACCCACATATAATTCTGTACAGGTGAAAGGTGGGGAGCAGAGTGAATAGAAAAGCCTCTGAGGAGCGCCTCATGAGGAGATGAGGCAGACACAGGCAACGTGATGCAGGCAGGCTGGACAGGCACCTACCCTATTTGGGGAGGAGGGATTCCTAGCCTATCTTGGGGGGCAGGGGATTAGAGCAGGTGTCCCCAAGGTACCGTCTCAGCTGAAACTTACGAATGAGCTGAGTATTACCAGAAAGAAGACAAGGAAAAGGGAGAATAAGAAAAGGTTCTCCATGGGAGGAGCATTGAACCCGAAGGAGGGGGGTGGTTTTAATGAGGGTAGGGTGATTGGCAGCTACTGCATCTCCTCAGAGCAAGGGGAGCTGTGTCAGCAAGAGCCTTTCTTGCTTGGTAAATCATACCCTGCATAGTAACAGCAACTTCCCCTTAAGTCCTGAGCTCTATACTGTGAGTTTCTTGAGGGAAGGAGCCATGATTTTTATTTTTGTATCTTCCATGCATAAAATAATACCTAGCATTTAATATACATCTGGTAAGTGTTGAATGACTGACTATCTGGATTTCTAAAGGATTTCATCTCTCGCTGAGCACTAGCTAGGACACCTCTCATGCACAAGAGCACCCCAGGAGATATAGCCACCAAATAAGGCTTGCTTTTTATACTCTAACCAGGCCCCTTGGTAAGTCACAGATGGGTGCCAAATGGTTAAGCTTGCTACTACGGGTTACCCACTCAGATTGCCTGGGTCAGATAGGGCACAGATAGTGATCATTTATATGGCCTCATGCTTTTTATTTTCACCCATTGTCTGCTTTCATTTATATTCCCTTTTTCCCCTTTGGTAGCTTGGGAGTTATATACTTCTATTTTTTAGTGGTTACCCTTAAGCTTTATATATATATCTTAAAACATACATGAGTTATTTAGTATTTCTATTCTCTTCCTGAACACATCAAAGACAGTAAACTGTCTAACTACCCAAGGAATAGAAAATTTCTCTGCTTCTGGAAGGTAAAGTGTGGTCCTTAGGCCAAATCTGGCTGAAAATCTGTTTTTGTAAACAAAGTTTTATTCTGACCCAGCCACACCCTTTCAGTTATGTATCGTCTATGGCTCCTTTCACGCTACAATGGTTGAGTTGTGAAGCTGTGGTAGAGATTGTATGGACCACAGAGCCTAACTTATTTACCATGGGGCCATTTACAGAAAATTTTTGCTGGCCTATGGTGTAGAGTTTTAATGTTTTCCTCTTTTCAATACAAAACAAGATGGGATTTAAAAAAAAACACAGTCAAAGTTTCATTAATTTTACTGATATTTTACTCATTCCACGGTCACCATCATTTCTAGCATTCCAGAACTCTTGTCTGGATTCTTCTTCTGAAGTGCTTCATTTAATTCTTTCCGTCTGTGGGTGATACATCCTCTCAGCCTTTACTTACACACTTAGATGATAGTTTAGTTGACGACAGAATTTTAAGTCAATGATTATTTACCCTTAGCACTTTGAAGATATTACTCCATTGCTTTCCTGCAGTAGGAAGTCTGCTCTCAGCCTAATTCCTGTTTCTTGAAGGCCATGTTTCTTGTCTTTCCAAGAACTTTAATATTTCTCTTTCTCTTCGGTGTTCTATAGTTTCTCTACAAGTCTAAGTGTGTATTTTTATTTTGCTCATTATTCAAGATGCATTTTCAATTGAAGCATTCATGTCTTTCTTCCAGCATAGATCATTCCCAGCTATTTTTTTCTTCACTGTTGCATCTCTGACATTATCTCTATTCCTCATTTACAAGATTTCTAATTAGTTTCTTTTTCATAGCCTTCTATTCTTGTTTCATTTCTGCCTATTTTTATTTCATAATTTTTCCCACTTTATGGATGTTACTTCTTTGATCTCTTTGGGGATTCTAAACATACTTATTTTTAAAACTTTGCTAGATGAATCCATACAATCAATTTGATTTGTAGTTAAATTCATGCTGATTGCTTATTTTGTTTTCAATTTTTCTATTACATTTTTACATACATTTTGGAATTTTGGTTTGAGGTTTTTTGTTCTGTTTTGTATTTTTTTTCTTCTCTCCTTCTCTCTTTAGTAATTTAGTGGTTGCCTCCACATGATTCCTGGGACATAAGTACAGAACTAGAGTTGTATAATAGTGTTTCTGGGTCAGTAGTGATACTGAGGTTATTACAGATTCCGGCACAGTAACAGTGGGTGGCTTGACTCAGTGCCTGATCACAAGGCTACGTCCATTTTCCCCCTGAGCCCACAGCTTCCTATTAAACAGTGATTCTCAAGGTGTGTTCCCCAGAGCATCAGCCTCAGCATCCCCAGGAACTAGTTAGAAATGCAAAGCCTTTGCCATTACCCTAGACCTACTGAATCAGACACTCTAAGGATGGGACCTAGCAATTATGTTTTAACAAGTCCTCCTGGTGATTCTGATGCACTCTCAAGTTTGAGAACCACTGTAATTGACCAATGATTACTCATTCAGTCTCCTTGCACAAAGGGGCAGCACTCACCCAAGTCAGCTCCATGCTTGAAATATTGATCCTAGTACCGGTTTCTCATTTCACCTCTGTTTCTCTCCAGCCCCGGAATCAGCAAACCCTCTTTCTGTTTTCTTCTGTTTCTGGTCCTTAGAAATGTTTATCTTGTATTTGAGCCAACCTATTTCATGTTGGCTTCTTCTTTTCATGTTTTATCTGTTATTTCTGTGTTGAGGGCAGAAGGAGTGTGCTGAAACTTGAATTTACAGAGACATCCTTACAGAAGCCCAAAAACATAGTCTGCACTCAACCCTTGGGTTCGGTAACCACAACATTACATACTCATCATGCACTGGATGACTGGATAACCAAAATATCAGCCACATTCGCATACCACATACATTCCACCATGCTTTGTAATGATGGGCAAACTGCTTCACCCCTGCAAACCTGTTAGCGCTAGAGGAAACAATAACCATCTCAGGGTTTTAATGTGGGCATTAAATCCAATAACATATGTCAAATGACCTAGCGCAGTGCCTGACTCATAATTGGTTGTCAACGGCTGTTAGTCTCTTGCTCTTCTGAACCTAAAGCTTGTGTTAGGTTTGGAATTTCATCACTGCTAAAATACAGACTGTCTGGTTTCCAGTTCACTTACTAATCTGCTTCTTATTCAGACTTTTTGTCACCATAGCAATTCAGAAGAACACAATAATATTCTAAAAGATAAATGGTAAGAGGTTCCCCCTCAGCTGTAAGAAGGGGACTCTCTTTCCCTCACTCCAGGGAAGAGAGGGATGAAGCCTTGGGCAACATCGTGCCTCACCCCACCTCAGAACTGGTAAGTGTTCACAGCAAGCTTCTAGAAGTTGAAGCTTTTATGTGGTTCTGCTGCTCTGGTGCCACATGAAACAGCAAGACTAGGAAAGTAGATAGCAACAACAATGATGGCATCATCATCATAATAATAGATCTGCTGTGTACCAGGCATTGTTCTAGGCACTTTACGTTGTGTTATAGCATTTAATCTTCATAAAATCCTATGAGGCAAATGCTATTATTATTCTCTTTTCACAGATGAGAAAATTAGTTACAGAGAAATTAAATAGCCTGCCCAGGGTCACCAGCTAATAAGTTGCAGAAGCAAGATTTGAACCAGGCAGTCAGCACACAGGTTACCCAAAGAATGAGGAAGAATCTCTCTCTGTCAGCGTCCTGTGCCTAACCTTCATTTCGCCACCGCTCTGATTATTCACAGCCATCAGATCACATTTTCATTCAGCTTCAGCAATTGGGTTCTACCCAGACTCTTTTCCCATCAAAAAATTGCAGCAGTTCTCCAGGAAACAGGGAAGAACAGCCCCCTCAGGCAAAATCAGTGGATCAACAGGCCATTTCCCCGGTGGAAACGAGCCTCTGTCTTGATGAATTCCGGCGCCGGCACTGCTGCCTGTCCGTGGGTATTTTAGGCCTCTTTGTTCCTTCTCTCTTGTTTCTGCCCAGCCTTCTCTTTCACCAACTCTGTCTGTTTCTGTCACTCTCTTTCATTTCTTTAGCAAAATTGCTTTCACAAATGCAGTGACAACTTCCCACCTACAGCGAAACCACCTATTTTGAAAGGGATGTGAGCTTACAGATGAAGAATCCTTTACTTTCGCCGAGTATTGATTTCTTGCCCCCTCAGCCAGTTTTTCTGCAGAAGAATTTTTCCTCCCACATTGCTAACAACGGTGGTCAAGCCGAGCACGGGGGGTGGTTGCTCAGCATGTAGGGTCAGGGTTTGGGGTGGCAGGAGAACAGGCGGAGTTGCACGGGGTGTAGGGATCACTAGCATCTTTGGGGTCCCATCTCAGATTCCAGCTGAGATGATTCCATCTTGCACTGACTCAAAAATTGCTATGATTTCGGTCGATAAACACCTTGGAGAACGGCTTAGGGAAGGAAAAGCAGAAATGATTCCAGCATTTAGAGAAGTTACAGGCTTCCACACCTGGGAGGAGGCAGAAAAATGAAGGAAGAAGATCACTCTTCACTCAGGCATAAACAAAGGCAGCTGATCCCTACTCAGTGGCTGTAGCATCACCCCCTCCTTTTCCAAAGTGCTAATTCATTAAGACTGATGAGGCCCCTATGCTGCCTAAGCTGCATGCTGATCAGATTCCCAGCATGCACCGTCCACACCAGCCCTCAGACTGCTACACCCCAGAGTGAGGAAGGGCCCTTGCCAGCTGGAGACAGAGGCTCCAGGCCCTCTCGCAGAGTACCTGATCGTGGACTCAACACGAATTGGTGATTTATCTGCATACATTTACATGCCATCTGGTTCACGTTGGAATGCACAGACAGACTTCCCATGCCCTCGTCCTGTAAGGGGCCTAGTTCCTGCCAGGCCATGTCATGTCGTCTGCTTAGGAATCACCTGTGAACAACTTTCCTCTAAGGGCATACTTGGAAGCCCCAAAACCACCTGCATTTCCTGTCAGATGACTGGGTAGAGGGGAGGGGCGCTGCTCTGGAGGTGTTGGGGAGGGGAGGGTGGTAACTCATGTTTCTTCATCCTCAGAGGAGTGTAAATTCTAATTGCAGCCCTATTTGGAAGGAAGGCATGAAGACAGGTATAAGGTAGGGTAAGAGTAGGGAAGGAGAAATATTTGAAGATGGCTCATGCAGAAGTATCTCCTTCATTCCATAAATATTTATTGAGTATCTGTAATGGGCCAAGAAATGTTCTAGGCACTGCAGAAAAGTTGCAAACAAGACAGCAATGGCTCTGCTCTCTTAGAACCTATTCTGTTGGCTGAAATAGGCAATTTAAGTAAATTAATACCAAATTAAATGAATTAGGGAAATATATTCAGAATGACTCGGGTGGGAGGTATGGAAAGCCACATTAGTTTGGGTGTTTAGGGAAGGCCTCTCTGAGGGATGATTGAGCCAAGACCTGTGGAACAAGAAGGAAGGTTTGGAGGAATAGAATTCCAGGCAGGGAATCCATGGAGCAAGCTCTTGGGAGGAAAGATGCTTTTTGTGGTTGAGAACTGAAAGAAGGCTACTGAGTCCGGGTGTGATGAGCCAGAGGGAGAGTGTGTGATGGTGTCAAAGGTTAGGGATTAGAGCAGGTAGGGTTTCCCAGGCCATGGTAAGGAGGTGTTTTAGTCCTCAATTTTTCCACCTGCAAGGATGGAGATTTTACAGCATTTCTGGGCATGTGCAGTCTAAATCTTCACAGGACATTTTCAAGGTCTAATCCTTCTTTGGATAAAACCCATACCCTCCTGTACTGTCCAATTTTACTGCCCTCGGAGTCAGCACAGCATCAATCTGGTGCCTTTTCACGCAACCTAAAAATGCCAGGACAGGAAGTTCCCTAAAATTTTAGGAGAGAGAGAGAAAGAGTAAAATCCTCCACACTGGCCTCTGGTATGAATGAAAGGAACTCTCAGCTGTGCAACCAGTTCCTCTAATGGACCACTCTGTTCTGTGTAAGAAAACCATGTGATGCTGCCTCTTTAGCTCTGGCCATAACCTGCTGCCTTTCCCCTTTTCCTTTGCTTCTGCTAATGATTGGACTTCATATTTGTCCTCTTCATCTCACTCAATCAGCTACCAACGGTTCTTGATTCTACATCCACAGTGTATTTGGTATCCATCTCCTCTTCTTTCCATTCCAGTTGTAACTATCCAGGTTCAGACGCTAGTTGATTCTCTCCTGAAAACTTTTTTACACTTGAAATTGTTCTCCTTGCCCCCAGTCTTAAGCCTCTCACCTCTGTGTGCCTTATTGCTGCCAGAGTGATCTTCCTTAAACACGGATCTAATCCGGCCACCCACTGGCTTAAACCACCTTTGATAGCATATGTTTAAGAAATGGTTCTTGAATTTTGGACAATGGGTAGTTATTTATGTTCAATTTTTCATAACAATATCACAAAGTCTGGACTTTTCTCTTCCAACGTATTTCACTCACAGTACTGTTTGTTGCCTGATCTAACAACAGGTCTTTAGGGATTACCAGGTCCTTTTTGGCTGAAAAACCCAATTGCATGTAGAAACTCCGCTCTCCATGATCTCCTGAACCCCAAAGTTATCGTTAGCCTTCTAGCAGCATGATCAGAGAATGTCCTGACTTTTCTCGTCCCTAAGCCTCAAGATGAGGTGAGCCCCATACCAACTTCTCTCTTCAATCTCTGGTTTCTTTACAGTCTGCACTCATTGCCCTACTCTGAAAGCATGCATTAAAGCTCCCTGGAGACCAAATGGTACAGAGGCACTCCTGTCAGTTTTGGCATTTGATGCACTGGATTTCATTCTTACTTATTTTGTGACCCTGAGTACATTTATTTCACCTCTGTGTCTGAATGTTCCCATATCTCAAGCAATTTATATGCTCACCGGTTTGAGACATGGGATAAATGGGCTTATCTCATTTTTGGAAGTCTCAGGTATACAATAAATACTCCACAGTTAAACTCAACAGTTAATGTCATTTTTCTTGCTCTAGTTCTAAAACCCAATTTTCTTTCTCCAAATGTCTTAGCTTTGTTTCTCTAGCATCTTTGCTGCTACCCCTGCCTAGTGCCTTTTATTTCTTTTCTTTTTTGTCCTCATTCTCATATTATCCATCTAAGAGCTTGTCTTTGTATCAGTAAAGATTGTTTTTGGTTGCAATTAACAGAAGCCCCAACTACTGCAGCATTTTTAAAAATATAGGGCTTTATTTGATTTACATAACAAGAAGTCTAGAGATGGGCAGTCCAGGGCTTATGTAGTCGCTCAGCAATAGCACCAGTGACCCAGGCTGTGTCTCCCTTTCTGCTCGGCCACCCGTAATGTGTAAATTTTCATCCTCACACTGGTTGCTTCATGGTCACAAAATGTGGGTTGCACCTCCAGACCTTGTGTCTGGAAAGGGGAAACAGGGAGGAAACAGGGGAAGGAAAACTGGACAAAGCACTTCTCCTAATGAAGGTTTATCTTTTTATTCAAGGAAGCAAGCTCTTCCTAGAGATCCCTCCTACCTCTCCTACACCAGACTTGTGCCCATGGTCAACACTTGCCACAAGGGAATGAGGGAAAATGAATATTGTCAGCTGGGTACATTGCCCCCTGAACAAAAGTGGTATTCTTCCCATAAAGAGGAAGAAGAAAAAGAAGGGGGTGGAAATTAGGCCATCAGCAGTATCTCTATCACAATCCTTTATTCGAATATAGTTTTTACACCACAGAGCAACTCTACTCAGTCTTGAACCTGTCAAATGATTTCATTAGAAAACAGACATCATTTTAATAAATTTTGTTATTTAGAACAGTTTTACATTTACAGAAAAAAATGAGAAGAGGGTAGTACAGAGTTCCCATACGTCAGGCAGCCAGTTTCCCCTGTTATTAACATCTTAGTATGGTACACTTGTTGCAATTAATGAACCAATCTTGGTATATTATTGCTACAGTCTCTATTCATCGTTCCTTAACTTTTACTTAGTGTCCTTTTTAGGTTCCAGGATCTCATCCTGGATGTCACATTACGTGTAGTTGCCACGTCTCCTGAGGCTCCTTTGGCTGTGACAGTTTCTCGGACTATCTTGTTTTTTGCTGACCTTGACAGTTTTGAGGCGTCTTGGTCAAGTATTTTATTTTTCTTATGATCAGACTGGGGTCACTGAGTTTGAGGAAGGAAGGCCACAGAGGAAAGATGGCATTCTCATCACATCATATCAAGGGTACGGACTGTCAACAGGACTTGACAATGCTGATGTTGACCTTGAGCATCATGACCTTGAACACCTGGCTGAGGGAGTGTCTGTCGGTTTCCCCCACTGTAAAGTTCCTCCCCACCCCTTCCCATACTGTTTTCTTTGAAAGGAAGTCTCCATGCGTGGCCTGCACTTGAGGAGGGAGTTATCTCTTTTCTATTTATTTAAGCATTTCTTTTTATCAGCGTAGACTCGTGAATATTTACTTTATACTTTGGGTTCTAATCCAAAACTCCCTTATTTATTTCATGGCTCAAATCATTTCAGCTTTGGCCACTTGTAGCTCTTTGAGTCTGCCCCTGGCTCCCTTTGACATATCCCCAAAACTGCGCAGGTTTTGTGCTTGTTTATTTTGGTTTGCTTTTTTAGCACTTCCTACTTTCTGGCACTACAAGATGCTCCAGGTTCGTCTTGTGTGTTTCCTCCCCCAGTCTTTGAGACAGCCATTTCTCCAAGGAGCCCCGTTTCCCTTTATAGGAGGAGAAACCAAGATCTGGGTACTAGGTGTACTCGTTGTGGGCAGTGGTTTTTAATTACAGACTTAAGACTTCCTTCCCCATCTCTCAACGGAATAATTATTTTGTTCCTCTGCTCACCTCCAACTTCGTTTTCACTGTCTCTACCCACACAGAACTGAGATCAACAGGAATGCCAGGCTCTCAGAAGTTAGGGTGGAGTGGATCTGAAAATTCTGAGAATTTCCAGAAACATTGGGGAAGGAAGGATGCTGAACTCACAGAATTGCTAAAAGTTAGTGAGATTATGTAGTCCAAGCTTTCATGCTTCTGAGGCCCTGAGAAGTGAAGTGAGTGATCCAGGGTTATGAAGCCAATTTGTGGCAGGGCCAGGATTGGACTCCAACTCTCCTGATTTCCTCCTGGTGTCTCCCTCCGACACCATGCTGGTGAATTCCATTCACTCCCTCATTCTCCAGGTTAGCGCAGGACAGGCACTGCCTCGGTGTGACTATTACTGAGCAGAAACCCGGGTTTTTCGGGGAGAGAGCCGGATGCTGTTCAGGGCTGCAGGAGGAAACAGCATGGCAGAGACACCAGACACCGGGCTTGCCCTGGCAGGGAGGTGTCCTCCGCGCTGGTAATGAGGCGCCGGCACAGGTGTCTCACCTCCTAGTCCCCGGGTCCCAGCTGCCTCAGCTACTCCTCCTGGAGGAAGAGCCCCGATGTGGGATGTGGGGCTGTTTGGATGATGTTGTTTTTCTGATGTAATCCCTGTCGCGTTCCCTACCTCCCTTTCCTCTGCCTCCTTCCCTCCCTCTTGGGAGCAATTTCTGCGTCTCTGGCTCCTTTTAGACGGGGAGCTGTTGCCAATTAGCTGTCTGATTCATCCCAGGCCACCTGTCCCAGGGCACTTGGCAGTGGGGCCAGTCTGGGTGTGGTCCCAAGTGCTCCGGAGCAGGCAGGAGTCCCAGGGGGCTGGACAACCCCCCCGCCCCGACGTCAGCCATGGATCACGCAGCGTGATGGGTGGGAAGGAGTATTCTGCCCCCATCAAGGCTTGTCCTCTCAGCTCCATTTCCTCTGCCCTGGCCACATGGGCAGTCGGAGGGGAAGCCTATGTACGTCCTTTGGGAGCTTTTCATTCATTTCTCCCCTCCAGGTGAAATCAGCTTTCTGTGAAAAGGATGCATCAGTGTTGCGTCTCCCAGAGGATGCCTCACCAGCGGGTGGGGGGGGTGTCTGAGCAATAGTCCTGTCTTCTTCCTTCTCTCCACTACATTGACCGGTAGAACTCACACACTTTCAAGCTTCTGGGTGCACTCTCAGCACATCTTGAGAGACTCGTCACTCCCTCACCTCCCTTTCTCTCTGCGACCCACCAATGCCCTCTTTCCCCATGGAACTGCTCCTGCCAAGGTGCCAACAGCCTCAGGTGGCCGTATGGGTGTCCCTTCTTGGCCTCCCCTCCTTGCTCACTCCGCAGCATTCGGCACAGTTAGCCTTTCCTGTCTTGATCGGGTTCTTGCCTCTTGGCCTGCAGCACACCTGGCTCTTCCCACCTGGCTGCTATTCCTGCTCGGCCTCCTCTGCTGGCTCCCCCTCCTCAGCCCGACCCCAGGCCTGTCCTGGGACCCTGCCTCATCTCCAGCTACACTCATCCGTGGAATGGTTTACCTGGTCCCATGACTTAAGACCACCTATCTGCTGAGGAGTCCTTGGCCGTCCTTTGTGTTCCAGATTCAAATGCCCAGCAACCTACTCAGT
>JAQZBX010042207.1:0-22087 GCA_029593785.1 Cabassous unicinctus | reverse complement strand
TGTTGGGGGCGATGTTGTATGAATATAACTATCATGGCCGTCTATACCTTCTCCTTCTTTGTCTTCTCCTTCTCCTTCTCCCTAAGTTCGCGCCACAAAGTTCCCGCGCGCGGGAACAGTCACCACGCCTAGGATCTCAAATTATCCAATCATGTACTGATACCTAAACCTTAAGGCATTTCCCTTTTCCCTCCCCTTTCCCTGTTTATAAAAGAGCTGATTGTAACCCGCACGGCGGAAGAAGCCGCAGAGAAGCCATGTTAGCAGAATAAAGAGCACAGTTTTTTGTTTTGTCCGTATCTTTGTCTCAATCCTTCGCTGGATAGCTCGGAGTCTCCGTTGACTTGTCCCGCGGGCCGGGACACTGGTCTTTTGGTAACATAGTCTATCAGTTTTTGTTTGTCTGTGAAGACTTTGAACTCACCTTCATTTTTGGAGGACACCTTTGCTGGATACAGAAATCTTGGCTGGCAGTTTTTCTCTTTCAGTACCTTAAATACATCATACCACTTCTCTCCTCCATGGTTTCAGATGAGAGGTCTACACTTAATCTTATCAAGTTTCCCTTGTATGTGATGCTTTGCTTTTCTCTTGCTGCTTTCAGAATCTTCTCTTTTATCATATTTGTCATTCTGAATAGTAGGTGTCTTGGGGTAGGTCTATTCCGATTTGTTCTGTTTGGGGTGCGTTGTCCTTCTTGGATATTGATATTTATGTCCTTCATAAGGGTTGGGAAGTTTTCGGTCATTATTTCCTCAAATATTCTTTCTGCCCCTTTTCCATTCTCTTCTCCTTCTGGGACACCAATAATGTGAATGTTTTTGTGTTTCATGTTGCCATTCACTTCCTGAGACTCTGTTCCACTTTTTCCATTCTCTTTCTGTTCTCCTGTGTTTTCCAGTTCAGATGTTCTGCCTTTGAAGTAACTAATTCCGTATTCAAGCAATTCAAATTTGCTCCTATGTGCCTTTAATGTATTTTTAATCTCATCCATGTGACTCTCATTCCCATATGATCTGAACAATTTACAGGCTTTCAAATTGTTTTTTATGCTCTCCCAGTGTCGTCTTAATGTTCTTTATATAAGATCTTATATAATATCCTGGTCATTTTCTATAAATTCTTTGAAGTGATTTAGGAAAGTTGTGTGATTATCACTGATTTTCTTAAATCCTGTATCTCTTCAGGATAATTTGTTCTTTTGGCTGGGCCATCTCTTCCTGTTTCCTAGTATGACTTGTAATTTTTTGCTGATGTCTAGGCATCTGAATATGTTGGTGAATTTACTCTGATGGCTAATTTCTCTCTCTTGCAACTCTTCTTTGATATTTGGTTCAACTTATTCTCAGTCCTTAAAATTGCCCAGCTTAAGTTTTCAAAATTGGGCCAGGGACTCACTAGTGGGTTGGTTACAGAGAAGGTTAACAGTTTTTGTCCATGCAATTTCCAGACTGGCCAGCAGATGGTGCTAGTCAACGCACCATTCCACGGAGGTGTTTCAGTCTCAGCTTTCCAGTGTTCCTGTGCTGAATCTTGAGAGCAGTTCAAAGTGGGCTCTGCTGGCTGAATTCACTGAAGAAAACCACCCTGACCTCCCTGCCCTTTTCCCTTGAAAAAGCTGACAGGAAGGAAGCTGTCCCCCTCAGTTGGCTGCAGCAAGCCAGGGGTTTTACCCCAATTTAATATCTTGGGGGGTGGGGGAGAAGAGCCCTTCCCGGCTGCCACGCGGGCTTGGTAACTCACGTTTGTCATTTCAGCTTCTTTGTCTCTGTCCCTCACTCTCCTGGGAGCTCTGTTGCACTGTCCTGGTCTGCTGACCCCCAAAGCAGGTCCCTCGGACAGCTTTTGCCACTTTCTCTGTTTCTGTGAGCGCATTCAGCTCTGTCTGTTAGTCTGCCACCATCTTCCCACAATCCTCAAGGTTCTCAGTATATATATTAACTATTATCATTAAGAAAGTAAAATCCATAGGACTTTAATTGGATGCTGAGGGTAAGGTGAAAAGGCAGTACCTTGGATGATTGCCAGTAAGTTTCTTATGAATTGCTGTACCTCTTTCAAGCCTGATTCAGATGTACTTTCCTCTGTAGAGCCTCCCTTCCTCCCCTGAGCTACCTTGAGATAATGTGTTTTCTTATCCTGCAGCATTTTGCTCATATCTCCATCAGTGGAGTTGTAGTAAGAACATGGGGCTGATCAAAAATCTTGGATTTCTACTCGCAACTCCACAACTACCAGAGGTAAAGAGGAGCCTCCCAGTATATTAACAAAATAAAGAAAAAAAACAAACAAACAAAAAAAACACACCAGCATAGAGGTACAGAAATCACAATATATGATAAAACTACATGGAAAATGGTTTTAATACCAAAAAATGCCTTTTAATTTTCTTCACAAGAAAATTATACGATTATAAAAATAACATTTCTTAGTACACTACAGACTGTGAGCCAGGGATAAGATACAAACTTGAACTTACATGGTGGACATCTTTTTTCTATAAATCTGTATGATAAAGATGAGTGATAAAATCACTAGAGATTATATCCTGACATTAAAAACTAGTTGCAAAAATGTTTTTCAGATCATACCAAAATAGTCATTCATGTGTTAAATCTTGAATAGAAATAATGAGTAGGCTTTTGTACTATTTGATAGACCAAATAATTAAAGTGCATCATATAAATACATTATAAAAATATTTAAATTTATTACTGATTTGACACAAAATATTGATATTAGTGAAGATAACAAAGTTATAATAGGCTATTATGATGCAGGCAATGAAAAATTGGTTAATGAGTATCATTAATTAAAAGACTATACCACTTAATAATGTTATTAATCACTTCATAAGAAAACTCCAGATGTCGTAAATTCTTATGTGAAATAAAAGCTTGTAAAAAGTTTCCTGAATTTCAAAATTCTAAAATTTACATAACATTTCCAAAAATGAATTGTGAAGATGAATGAATGAAGCTTTTCAGCTGCTCTTGCCTGGAGTAGAGCTTTTGGAACTTGAGAAATGCAGGCAGCCAGCCATCCCAGGAGGTACCATAGCCCTTGCCTGGGAGCAGGAGGAGAGGGAACCCTGTGTTCTTGGCTGCACCCCCAGGAGTAGAGCTTCCACCTTGCTGAGGGAAGAGACGATGGGAGCAGGTTGTGGCACTGCAGGTGTACTGTAGACTCATGGTCTTACTGAGACTTAGTAGATGTTCTTGTATAAATGTTTCTCCATTCTCTAAATGCCCTTAGGACAATTTTCAGAGGCTTTAAATGTTCTAAATTTTCTTTTCACCAATTCTGTTCCCCCTCCCCTCATTGGCATGGTGGCATGGAACAACTCATGCCACCATTCTGAAGTGTCGCCCTGACTTTCCAATAATTTTTGTCTTTAAAGTATTCTCTATTGACAGAAAACAGATTAGAGGTTACCTGGGGCTGGGGGGAGGAGGGAAGAATGGAGAGCTATTACCTAATGGTAACCACTGAGCTACATTTGCTCCCCATAAGTGAACTTTTGAAATGCAATTCTTTAAAAAATTGAAGCTTGAGTCTTTTGATCTATTTTCTTGTGTATCAATGAAGAGGTTTGTTATATGAAGAAGATAAGTCATAGTAAAGAAAACTGAATGTCTTCATTGACCAATACATTACCTTAAAGCCAAATGGTTATTTCTTAAAACAAAGACTACCCCTTGAAAGTCAATGGCCAAAAAATACTATGGGCTTTATGTGCTAAGTCAGAGTAAGTGTTATAATGAGCCTCAGGAATAACAATTCATCAATTTATGATCACAAAAATGTGTTTGAGGTGAAATATCAAATGAATGAATGAATGCTTGTGGAAAACAAAGTGGTACTGTCTAAAGGGAAGAATCCTGGGACACAGAACAACAGGATTTGAGGCTCTTCACTAACCCACCTTCTCTAGACCTCCATCTCTCACTGGGAAAATGGGGGACTAGACTCATTGCTCAGTGCTTTTCATACTGGGCTGTTGGGTTGCAAAGTTCACTAACGATGACTTGGGGCTGTGGGGAAAGGAAGGGAGCAATGTTTGTGTGTGTGTGTGTGTGTGTTTGGTAAAATATAGATACCATAAAATTTGCCATTTCTACCATTGTTAAGTGTGTAATTGAGTGACAATTATATTCACAATGTTATGCAACCATTACCACAATCTATTTCCAAAAATTTTCATCACAAATCTTGTGTACCCATCAATCAATAACTTCGCTTGCTCCCCTCTCCCCAGTCCCTGGTAACTTTTAATTTACTGTCTGTATGAATTTTCCTACTATAGATATTTTATATAAATGGAACCATGTAGTATTTGTTCTTTTGTGCCTCACTTGTCTCAGCAGAATGTTTTCAAGGCTCATCCAGGTTGCAGCATGTATCAGCACTTCATTCCTTTTTATGTCCGAATATTTCATGGAATGTATGTACCACATTTTGTATATCCATTCATCTCTTGATGAACATTTGGGTTGTTTCCACCTTTTGGCTACTGTGAATAATTCTCCTTTGAACTTTGTCACACAAGTGTCTTTTTCATTCCATTTTCAATTTTTTGGGACATATATTTAGGAGTGGATTAGTTGGATCATACATAGTTTTATGTTTTAACTTTTTGAAGAACTGTCAAACTTTTTCCCACAGTGGCTGCTCCATTTTACAATCCCACCAGCAAAGGATGAGGGTTCTAATTTCTCACTAACCCTTGTTATTTTCTGTTTTTTTTTTGTTTGTTGGTTGGTTTGTTTTGACTATATCCTTCCTAGTAGGCATGAAGTGGTGTCTCATTGTGGTTTTGATTTGCATTTCCTTAACAAGCAATGATGCTGACCATCTTTTCATGTGCTTATTGGCCATTTATATATCTTCTTTGGAAAAAGGTCTATTCAAGTGCCTTTTCCCACTTTTAAATTGAGTTGTCTTTTTGTTGTTGAGTTGTAGAATTTCTTTATATTTACTGGATGTTAAACCCTTAGATAAATGATTTGCAAATACTTTCTTGTCTTCTGTAGGTTGCCTTTTCACATTCTTGATGGTGTTCTTTGAAAAGTTTTTAATTTTAATGAAGTCCAATTTATTAGTTTTTGCTTCCTGTGCTTTGGTATAATATTTAAGACACTATTTTCAAATACAAGTTCATAAAGATTTGACCCTATATTTTCTTCTATGAGTTTTATAATTTTAGCTCTTACATTTAGGTTGTTGATCCACTTTTAGTTAATTATTTTATGTGGTCTGAGGTAGGGATCTAACTTCATTCTCCTACATGTGGAAATCCAGTTTTCCCAGCACCATTTGTTGACAAGATTATTCCTTTCCCATTCATAGATATGGCATCCTTGTAAAAAATCATCTGATAACTTAAAAATAAAATCAGTTAACCACACAATCAATGGTTTATTTCTGTGTGCTCAATTCTATTACGTTGGTCTGTATGTCCAACCTTATGCCACTATCACACTGTTTTGATTACTGTAGCTCTATAGTAAGTTTTGAAATCATGTAGTATGAACTTCCAATTTTGTTCTTCCTTTTCAAGATTGTTTTGGCTCTTCTGAGTCCCTTGAAAATCCATATGAATTTTAGGATAGATTTTCCCATTTTTTCAAAAAAAAATGCCATTGGGATTTTGATAAGGATTGCGTTGAATCTGCATCATCTTTAGGTAGTATTGTCATCTTAACAATATTAAGTCTTCCAATCCGTGAACACAGGATGTCGTGTCTTTCTATTCATTTAGGTTTTATTTAATTTCTTTCCACAATATTTGTGGTGTTCAGTGTACAAGTTTTGTGCCCCCCTGGTTAAATTTATGCCTAAATATTTTATTCTTTTTGATGCTATTCTAAATGCAGTTGTTATCTTAATTTCCTTTTTGGGTTGTTCATTGCTAGTGTGTAGAAATATAACTGACTTTTGCTTGTTGATTTTGTGTCCTGCAGCTTTTCTGAATTCATTTAATAGCTCTAACCATTTTTGTGTGTGTATTTTTTTAGAGTTTTCTAGATATAAGATCATGTCATCTGTGCATAGAAATGATTTCACTTCTTCCTCTCCAATCTGGATGTGTTTATTTCTTTTTCTTACCCATTTTCTCTGGCTAGAACTTCCAGTATGATGTTGAATAAAAGTGTTGAAAGCAGGCATCCTTGTCTTGTTTCTGATATTAGAGGAAAGCTTTCAGTCTTTCACCCTGAGTATGTTAGCTGTGGGTTTTCAAAAATGCCCTTTATCATGTTGAGAAAGTTCCTTTCTGATCCTAGTTTTCTGAGTGTTTTTTTTTTTTTTTTTAATTATCGTGAAAGGGTATTGGATATGTCAAATGCTTTTTCTGCATCAATTGGTTAATCATGTGTGTCTTATTTTTCCTACATACTATTAATGTGATGCATTACATGGATTGATTTTCTTATGTTGAACCACTCTTGCATTCCTGAGATAAATCTCACTTGGTCATGGTATATAATCCTTCTAATATGCTGCTGAATTCAGTTTGCTAGTTTTTGTTGAGGAATTTTGCATCTAAATCCATAAGGGATATTGGTCTGTTGTTTTCTTGTAATTTCTTTGTCTAGCTTTGGTATCAGGGCAATGTTGGTCTTATAGAATCAGTTAGGAAGAGTTCTCTCCTCTTCAACTTTTTGGAAGCGTTTGAGTAAGAACATTTCAGTGTTTGATTCTGTAGGAATGTAGGACTGTTCAAATGTTTGATCATTTAAGTGTTTGGTAGAATTCATCAGAGAAACTATCTGGTCCTTGGCTTTTCTTTGTTGGGATTTTTGATTACTGACTCACTTGTTATGGTTCTATTCAGATTTTCTGTTTCTTCTTGAGTCAGTTTCAGTAATTGGTGTGTTTCTAGAAATTTATCCATTTCATCTAGTTTATCCAATTTGTTGGTGTATAGTTTATTATATTCTCTTATAATTCTTTTTATTTCTGTAAAGTTAGTAATCTTCCTTCTTCATTTTTTATATTAGTAATTTGAGTCTTCTCTATTTTTTCTCAGCCAATCTAGGTAAAGGTTTGTCAAATTTGTTGATCATTTCAAAAACTAAATTTTGGTTTCGTTGAGTCTCTCGATTTTTTTTTTTATATTCTCTATTTTATCTCTGCTCTGATCTTTAATATTTCCTTCCTTCTACTCACTTTGTTTTTAGTTTGTACTTCTTTTTCTAGTTCTTTAAGGTTTACATTTAACTTGTTGATTTGAGATTCTTTCTTCCTTTTAAATGTATACCTTTAAGTTATAAATTTCCCTCTGAGCAGTGCATTCATTGCATCCCATAAGTTTTGTTATGTTGTGTTTTCATTTTAATTGATCTCAAGGTATTTTCTAATTTCTCCTATGATTTCCTCTTTGACCCATTGGTTGCTTAACAGTGTGCTGTTTAATTTCCACATATTTGTGAGTTTTCCAGTTTTCCCTCTGCTATTGATATCTGGTTTAATTCCATTGTGATTAGAAAAGATACTTTGTATAATTTCAGTTTTTTAAAAGTTTACTAAGACATATTTTGTGACTTAACATATGGTCTATCTTGGAGAATGTTCCATGAGCATTTGTGAAGTATGTGTATTGTGCTCTTGTTGAGTGGAGTGTTCTGTATATGTTTCTTAGGTCTTATTGGTTTTCAGGAGTTCTTAAGGGGTCCATGAGCTTGAACTGAAATTCAAAAAAACATTATTCTTGTGGGGATGTGTGGGTGTGAGTGTGATATAGTTATTAAATAATGCACAGTATAGTGTGGACTTAGTAAGGGGTCTGTGGTTTTCTCCTGACTGGCAAAGGGGTCCGTGGAACAGACCGTGGTTTAGAGTGTTGTTCAAGTCTTCTCTTGTTGTTCTTCTGTCGGGTTGTTCTATGCATTGTGGAAAATGGGGGTGTTGAGTTTTCAACTATTTGCATGGAATATTTTTCTGTACTTTTACTTCCTTCTTCCTCTTAAAGCTCCATGGTCCCAGCTTCTTCTGATCTCAGCTTAGGCTGGCATAAGGCCCGTCTCTCAGGGCTTCTCAGATGCTCTGTTCTCTTCAGCTGCAAACTATCAGGCTCATCTCTCTTCCCATGGCCACAGGATCCTCTTTGTATCTTCGCTGTGTATCTGCTTCTGTGTGTTCTTGATTGAGTGTCCATTTACCAAGGGGGGTGGTGACGCAACCCTCCATGCCCTAATGGTGTAGTTGAATCAAAGCCCTAATCATAACATAATTTAATCAAAGGCATCTCATCTGAATCTAATACAATCAAATTGCCCAGAGGAACAGACCAGTTTACAAACTAATATCTCTTTTTGGAATTCATAAATAATAATCAAACTGCCACACTTACCTGTTGTTTCTTTTACAAATGTTCCTTATTTCTTTACATGGCTGTGAGTCATTTTCTAGGATCCTTTCATTTTATCTTGAAAGACTCCCTTTACCATGTCTTTTAGGGCAGGTTTACTAGTAATGAACTCCCTTAGCTTTTCTTTATCTGGGGATTTCTTAATTTCTCCTTCATTCTAGAAGAATAGTTTCGCCAGATACTTTCTTGTTACTTTGTATGCCTTGTGATTTTTTGTTGTTGTTGTTGAAAACTGGATATTCAAATATTATAATGTGGTAACTCTTGAAATCAGATTCTTCCTGTAGCAGTTTGATATTGCTTATGAATTCCAAAAATAGATATTGGATTATGTTTGTAAACTGGTCTGTTCCTCTGGGCAAGTGATATCCTTAGATTGTATTGAATTCAGAGGTTTCCCTTTTACTTGATTAAATTGTGATTAGGGCTTTGATTGGAAGCAGGGACTCACAGAGAAACAGCACCCCAGGGAAGGTAGGTGGGAGTTTTTATCCTGGAGCCCAGGAAGTAAACACACAGAGAGGCAGATATATGAGGAAGAAGAGAAGGCTCCATTAGACACAGCAGAGGCCCTGGGAAGAGAGCTGTTTGCCTGATAGTCTACAGCTGGCCTTGTGGAGAGAGCAGAGCAGCTGAGCCTGGGAGAGAATGAGCCCTGGGAAGAGAAGAACCCAGGAAGCCTGAACCCTTGCAGACATTGGCAGCCATCTTGCTCCAACAAGTGGCAACAGACTTTGGTGAGGGAAGTAACTTATGCTTTATGGCCTTGTGACTGTAAGCTTCTACCCCAAATGAATATCCTTTATAAAAGCCAACAGATTCCTGGTATTTTGCATCAGCACCCCTTTGGCTCACTAATACACTTCCGTTTCCCCAAGGTTTGCTCTTCTTGATTACTGAAGCATTAGCTTGTGTTCAACCAGTGTTTTGACCGAGATTTTCTTGAGTTCCAGGAGCTTTAAAAGAAAAAAAAACACCTCTTGCAGTGTTTGCAGATAGGCTCTGTGCTGAGGCACTCCTTTATCACTTAGCTAAGCTATTTAGAGCTCTGTCTCAGCTTTCACCTCTTGCTTTCACTGAGCCTAGTGACCAGCCAGTGGGGAAGACTTAGGTTCTCCTCTGGTCTTTCTGAGCGTGTGTCCTGTCCTGAGCATGTGCATGTCTTTCTGAATTCCCTAGTATGTACAGATGCTTTTGATTGCCTGAATTTCCCAAAGAAACTGTCTTCCTGGCTTTTCCTCCTAGGCCTTAGACAGGCTATTATACGTCTCAACCATAATATTTTGTTCCAGGTGGCTGCAGGTTTTTTATTCACCTTTCACTGTTTTTGAGCAATCCTGGCTGCTTTACACCCTGGCTGGGTTCCTAATTAGGCACAATAGAGATGCTTGCCTTGCATTAAGCCTTCAGGTAGCCCGCAGATGGGTTAGACCAATCACACACAGTAATTAGCAAACACAGTCTGCTCTACTCCCTCCTTAACCAGGGGTCAGTATCCCACACTGGGAACATCTTCAAGACTGCTTTGGAGCTCAGGGGGTAGCTGGGGTGAGGGAGGGAAGGGAGGACAAGGGCAAGCAAAAACACCACAAAGCTTTCCTACCATTGTTAAGCTGCGTATCAGTTGGTGGCTGTAAACCTTTGACTATTTCCTAGAGCTTCTGGCAAAGTTGGCTCTGAGCGTTTCTGCTTGTTTTTCAGTGTCTTTGTGGAGGGGGCAGGGGTTTGGTCCCACTCTGGGACTTTGCTGATATCACTCCACCATTAATTTTTCTCTCACTTACTATCCAGTCCTGCTTAAAATAACGGATTTGGGGCCAGCTACAGGCTTAGTAGGACTTTCAGTGCTGCCCATTTCAGCCATGCTTGCAAAGCTGCTGGCCTCATTTGGGGTTGCTTTCAACATGCTCTCATGCAGGCTTAATCACCTGGCACAGGAAATAAAAACTTCATATAAAGAAGGCAAATGGGACTTCTAAGTTACCAACTGAAAGTGTTCTTGAAAAACATCAATTCCTGATGCTCAGGACATATTGTTAGAAGATAAGTATGCAGGCTGTTTTCTAGGGCACTTGTGCTCAAAGTGAGTGAGAGTAATTACTAAAATTATTAAATGTTTTAAAAGCAACCTTCCCCCAAAAGCCCTTAAAACTGCTTCATGTTTTTCTATTTGCATTTAGGTATTTAAATAACATCTTCTACCTAATATGCTCAGTAGTGTGCAACATATAAAAATAGGTCATTCGCCCAATTCACATTTTAAGTCATACCACATGAGTAACGGGGTTGGTTTATGTGCAGCTATTTCCACTTCTTGAAAAAGAAAAAAAAAAAAAGCATTGCCATGGGTTTATAAAAGAATATATGGCAGTATATCTCCTAAGAAACGATAGCAAACTTAAAAATTTTTTTTCTACTGAGAAAGTAAATTGAGAGCTCAGAAAATTTGGGAAAAAACAGATTTTTAGAGAAAAACAGAATGGTCAACTTTATAATTTAAAAAATGTTCGGTTGATTGATTATGGTCAAGTGAAAATTGAAGCGGGGAGAGTGGAAGATATCAACAGAGGAGAAAGTGAAAAATAGAAAGAAGCATCAGGAGGAGAAAGTAGGAAAAGTAAAGGGAAGAGTTAGAGATGGAAAGAGAAGAGAGAGGATATGTAATGAAGAGCTGGACATGAGGAAGGGGAAGTAGAATAAAAGCACATAGAATCAACCCTTTCTTAGTTGAAACACATAAAATTAAAGTTTTTTAAATTCCTTGTGCTAAGCTGGTTTTATGGGCTACCCTTATCAGTAGACTGTTATGCCACGTGCCTCATGCATCAGTAATGAACCATTCACAATTCTCTTATCACTTCTGGATCCATTAGGCTCCAGGGAGGAAATAGTCCAACCTGTCATGGTGTGGACAAATTAATCTCATCTCACAAGTTACTTGCTTTAGAGCTGAATAAAAGCCAACGGACTTTCCCCAGCCCAGTTCTGAGAATGCATGGAGGTGTACACACACAGACACACATACTCACATATTTAAGGGAATGATTAATGGGTTATTTTTATAGGTGCTTTTTACTCCACCAACCTAAATAATACTCAAAGTGAGTTTATGAAGCTCTTCAGAGTTCTCAGAGGTTTATTTGGCTATTGAAAAAGGGAAGAAACCTTAAGTCCTACGAAATGTCTAAACATCTCACGAATATGTAAAGCCTGCCTGTGAGATTGAATACAGAGTGAAGGAGGCAAACTCTTATTCCCCAGACCTAAATGCCAAGCTTCCAAATTTCTTTCCAAAATGCGTAATGCATATTCCAAGCATGATTTACTATCTCATCTATTGCCACTTTCAACCATCATGATAGGCTATCTATATATATTTGCATGAAGAATATCTTCTGCTTAATAGTGTGGACTTATAAAGGCATTAGAAATATAGGCCACCGTAGAATGCATACCAGAGGAGGAAATCTTGCAGAAGAGTATCATATTATTTCTCTCCTGGGTAGCTGAATTTTCCACTGTGGTTTGACTTCTGTGGTTTTAGAAACAATGCATAGCCTCAGAATGTGTACTATTATGTAATAGCAAACATACTGTAGATGTTCTTGTCCATTAGTCTTTATTCAGGCCATACTGATATAAAGTAAAATCCTGGTTAATATGACTACTCAGAGATGGGGTATTCTCTTTAACTGACTTTTCTCTTTAAAGGAAAGATTTGGAAACATTAACATTGAAAACATATTTAAAATGCA
The DNA here is from genome assembly GCA_029593785.1 of Cabassous unicinctus. NCBI lineage: Eukaryota > Metazoa > Chordata > Mammalia > Cingulata > Chlamyphoridae > Cabassous > Cabassous unicinctus. The sequence continues at coordinate 9,961 of JAQZBX010042207.1, read as the reverse complement.
AGTTCATTTAACAATATGTTTAATGAATGTCCATATTTTAACTTCCTTTGTTAATGGCTCAGGATCTCTCATGAAATCAGAATCATCATCCTAAATGTAAATTACTGTTTAATACCTCAGTACCTGCTCTTGGGGAGTAGGGAAGCACTGTATAAGGCACCCAAATACTCCTATTATCCTGAGGCCCTATAAGATGGTGGAACCACAAGATGGAAGGATCCTAGGACCCTGAATTACTGTGTGGAAAAGATTTCCTGTGCCCCAAAAGCTGATTGGACTTTTATGTGAGTGAGAAATAAACTTCTAGTGTGTTAAGTCACTGAGATTTGGGGGAAGATTATTACAGAAGATATTACTTACATCCCACCTAACAAAATTTATCATTTTACAAGGCTCATAGACTATCAGGCTGAATGTGTATCAGTACATTCTTTAAGATCACTTTGTCATTCATTCATTTACTCATTCAATAATTAATGCATTCAATAACTATTAGGTGCCTACTTTGTGCCAGGTATTTTTAAAAAATAAATCCCTTCTATTAAGTTTTTGTTGTTGTTTTTAGCTTTACTCCTTAAAGTGATGAATGGAAATAAATCCCAGTAGAATATTTCTTATTAGTGGAATTCAATCAAATACAAGTTTTACTGAATTACTCGAGGAGGCAAAAATAGCACATTGGAAGAAAATAATAAAAATAAGTATAGAGGTGGAAGGTGTTGTGAAAAACCATCAGCAAAAATATTCATGCCCCCTTCCTGTCTTATTAAGAATAGCTCTTGCTCATTAAAAATGAAAGTCATGCTAAGAACCTAAGTAGGATTTTATCTTTCTTTCATTATTTCATATATTTCATTATTAAATGAACAATTTCATTATTAAAGAACAATATAATCAATTCCATAATCCAAATAAAAGATGTCTGTATTAGCCAAAGGAGTGCTGATGCAAAGTACCAGAAATCTGTTGGCTTTTATAAAGAGTATTTATTTGGGGTGAAAGCTTACAGTTACATGGCCCTAAAGAGTCCAACTCAAGGCTGCTTTCTCACCAAAATCAGTTGCCATGTGCTGAAGCAAGATGGCGGGCGATGTCTGCCTGGTCTCTCCTTCCTTCTTCCTCTTAAGGCTCTGTGGGCCCATCTTCTTCCAATCTCAGCTGCAGGCTGGCATAGGGCTGGTCTCTCAGGGCTTCCTGTATCAGTCTGGCATAGGGCTTGTTTCCTTCCAGGCCTTATCAGCTGCTCAGCTGCTCCATTCTCTTCAGCTGCAAGCGATCAGGTGAATGGCTCATCTCTTCCCAGGCTCCAGGATCAAAACCGACAAAGTTCCTCCTCTGGCATCTATGGCACTCTTTCTCTTCCCATGTGTCTTCTTGAATGACTGTTTATATCAGCCCACCAAGGGTGTGGGGACCCAACCAGAGTCATGCCCTACTGACATGATCCAATCAAAGCCCTAATCTTAACAAAATTTTTGATTAAAGACATCTCACCTGAATCTAATACTGTCAAAGGGGATCACACTCAGAGGAGCAGATTAATTTTATAAACATAATCTCTCTTTTGCAGATTCAAAAATAATCTCAAACTGCCACAATGTCAAACAGAAAATTATAGCAAATGTTCTTAGTGGACAATTTTACTAAATAGAATCTTATTTGCAGTAGCAAGGAAAACAAAATGTATATGATTAAGTCTAACAAATTTGCAAGATCCACCTGTATGGAACAAACACAAAACTATATATTTATACTGGAAGGGACACAGGAATACCTAAATAAATAGATGTTCCTTCTGCTTGGATAAGAAGATTAAAAATATATAAACATCAATTCTTGCCAAATCTATAAAATCATATCTTTGTCTAACAGGATTTTCAAAATAATGGAACTTGACAAACTAATGCTGAATTCATAAGGTAGAAAATATGTTGAAAAATTCTTTTGCACTCAACCTCACATTTTTCTTTATTTTAATACCCTGCTTATTTCCCCATAACACTTGCCACTAATTAAATTTTTTGGGTTTCTTTATCCATTTCCTTCACTAGACAATAAACTCCACAGTAGCAGGGGACAAGGGATATTTATCTTTTTGATATTTGAATCTCCAGTATGGTCCAGTGCCTGGCTTATAGCAGGCACTCAATAGATATTTTGAAAGAAAAACCGAGATAAATTTGAAAAGTAATTTTGCATGCTTATTAACAAATATTGAAAGGGAAAGTGAAAATTGTTGGGTTAGGGTAATGAATTTAGATTAGGGTTTTAAAAGTGCATTTAGTGTTAGATTTTATGTGTTTCAAAAGGAAAAACCTCTGTTAATTTAAAAATAAAATGGTTTTGAGACTGAGGCCATGTTAAGTCTGCAATTCTCAGTCAAATGACATTAGGAATGGAGTGACTTAGTGGATGTGGATCTAAAGAACTCTAGGAAAAGCCACCTAGTACTAGCTCAAGGACTGGGAAATAGGCCTCTGAACACACAAAGAGGAGGAAACCCATTTTTCTTTTTTTCACCCCCTATTCTTTTGCCCACAGGTAATCCTACATGGCAAAGGTACCAGCAGTAACAGTGCTGGCAGTGGATGCTCTCAGGTGCCTAAAATGCTGAGGGAGGAGAATCCTCCACTCTGATGGGAGGAACTGGGGCCCCAAGATAGCAGAACAAGCACCTATTACATTTTTTCTCTGTCTCTCCTCCTGCAGGTTGGCTGCAATGCAGGCACAGTCATGGGAAATGTGCAGCCATGTGTGGTAATTAAAGTCAGCTTTCTGGACGGAGGACTAAAAAGGGAATCCTAAGGAATCACAGTACCAGGGAGATTGCAGAGAGGGAGGAGCTCAGAAAAGTCACCTCCTGAGATCACCCTTGAGCTGTGCATGCATGGATCTGACCTTAAACAACATATCAAGATTGGCCTCTGGGTAGTACATACATAAGACAGATCCAAATTGCACTAAACATTGGAATCACAACCTACAGAAGACTGGTAAGACCTTGTGGTCTGAACCCAACTGGACTGTTTTCCCACTAAAACAAAAAATATTGTCATTCTCCATGGAAGATACAGAATTTTATAATATTTAAATGTCTAGGACACAATCCAAAATTTCACAGAAAACAAAGAACTAGGAAAATCTTAACTCACACATTGTAAGATAATTAACAGTCACATATGCTGAGATGACACGTGTTGGAATAATCAGATAAAGATGTTAAAGTAACTATTAATACATGTTCCTTGAAATTAATGGAAAGATAGAAATTATCAGCAAAGAAATAGAAGATATCAAGAAGAACTAAATGGAAATTAGAACTGAAAATTACAATAAATGAAATAGAATACTTATTGGATGGGTCCCACAACAGAACAAAAATGACAGAGGAATAATGGGTCAGTGAACTTCAAGACAGATCAACAGAGAAGTGTCCAATCTGAACAACACAGAGAAAAGAGACTAAAAAAATGAACAGAACCAGGGAACTGTGGGATGATACCAAAAGGTCAACTGTTTGTGTCACTGGAATATCAGAAGGAGATGAGAAAGAATGTGGTACAGGAAAAACAAATGCCTGAAGAAATAATGGCTGAAAATTTCCCAAATCTGTTGAAATATATAAACCTAAAATTCAAGAAACTCAGCAAATTCCAAATACATAAACTCAAAGAAATCCATGCCCAGATATATCATAATCAAACTACTGAAAACTAAAGACAGAAAAAAAAAAAAAAAAAAAATCTTGAGAGCAGCCAGAGTAAAAGCAGTGTTTTACTTATAGGGGAATAAAATTTCAAATACTGCAGATTTGTCATTAGAAACCATGGGGGCAAGAGGGAAATGTTAAAGGAATGATCAACCCAGACCTCTATATCCAGTGAATGTATCCTTTAGGAATGAATGTGAAATAAAGATACACTCAAATTAAGGAAAACAAAGAATTCATTGGTAGAAGACCTGCTCTGAAAGAATTGCTAAAGGAATTTTTTTCAGACAAAAGAGATATGATACCAAAGGGAAACATGAAACAAAGAATGAAGAAAAAGTAGCAGGAATGGTAAATATATAAATGAATATAATAGTTCTTCTCTTGAGTACTTTAAAAGATGTTTGGTGATTGAAAACAAATATTAGAACACTTTCTATTGGGGTTTTCAATGTGTGTGGATGTAATACATAAGATACTATGAAGGCAGAAGGTAAAGGAAGCTATATGGTGGTTAGGTTTCTACATTCAATTTGAAGAAGTAAAATATTTATTCTAAGTAGACTGTAGAGAATTAATTATGTCTGAGATAATCTCTCAATCACCAAAAAAATTATACAAAGATATAGTAAAAGAACAGAATAGATAAACAGAAATAGAATTCTATTAAATGTTCAAATAATCCAAAATAAATTAGGAAAGAAGAAACAGGAAGGAAAAGCAAAAGGCAAAAACAGAACACAGTAAAATGGTAGACCTGAACACCATCATACTAATAATTATATGAAGTGTAAGTTGTCTAAACTCACCAGTTAAAAGCTAGAAATTGTCAGGATAGATTTTAAAAAAGACAGACCCCAACTTTATACTGTCTATAAGAAACTCACTTCAAATAGAATGATAAAGATAAACTAACCGTAAAGGGTGGAAAAGGATGTACCATGCAAACACTAATCAATAGCTGGAGTTACCACTTAATACTAGACAAAATAGATTTCAGAACAAAGATATTTGTCATGGATAAAGAAAGACATTGCGTAATGGCAATGTCCAATAATAAGGATCAAATCACCAAGAAGATACCCAAAAACAGAGCTTCAAAATGCACAAAGCAAAAACTGACAGAACTGAAAATAGAAATCCACAAATATAGTTGGAGATTTTAGCATTACCTGTCTTAGTAATTGATAGAGAAAATTTTCAGAAAATTAGCAAAGCTATCATCAATTAACTGGATCTAATTGGCATTTATAGAACACTCCACCCAACGACAGCAGAATAAATACATATTCTTTTCAAGTGCACATGGAATATACATGCAAATATACCACATTCTAGGTCATTAAAAATAAACAACAAATTTAAACAAACTGAAATAATACAAAGCATGTTTCTGTCCATAATGGAATTAAACTAGAAATCAATAAAAGAAATATCACAGGAAAATCTCTAATCACTTGGAAACTAAACAGCACAATTCTATAATCAATAGGTAAAAGAGGAAGTCCAAATAGAAGTTAGAAAATATTTTGAACAGAATGAAATGAAAATAGAATATATCGAAATGTGTGAGGTGTACTAAAGCAGTGTTTAGAAGAAAATTAATAGCATAATATATTCTAGAAAAGAAGAAAGGACTCAAATTAATAGTCTAAGCTTTTATCTTAAGAAAGTATAAAAATTAAAGCAAAATAAACCCAAAGATGATAAAAGCTGAAATCAATGAAATTGAAAACAGAAAACAATGCAGAGAATCAACAAAACCAAAAGTGCATTATTTGAAAATATCAATAAAACTCATTATGCTCTAGTAAGATGGACAAAGAAAAAAGAGAAAACACAAAATATTTTAATATGAATGAAAGACAGGATCTTGCTATAGACCCTATAAACACTAAAGAGACAATAAAGGAACACTACAAATTATACATATAAAACCAACAACATAGATGAAATGGACAAATTCACTGAAAGACATAAACTACCAAAATTTACTCAAGAAGAAATAAATAACCTAAATAATCCTCTGTCTATGAAAGACAGTGAATTTATAATTAAAAACTTACCAAAAAAGGAAACTCCAGGCCCAGATGATTTCACTGGTAAGTTCTACCAAACATTTAAAGAAGAAATAATACCAATCCATCACAAAGACTTTGAGAAATCAAAGAAGAGGGAACAGTCCCCATTTTATGCAGCCAGCAATGCCGATTCCCAAATCAAATATAAACAAGAAAGGAAAACAAAACAAAACATGATTATCCCTCATGAACACAGATTACAAAAATTGTCAACAAACTATCAGCAAATTAAATCCAGAAACAGATAAAAAATAATTATACATGATGACATAGGTGGGTTTATTCAGGGATTGCCAGGTGGTTCCATATTTGAAAATCAATGTAATACAACATATTAACAGTCTAAAGGAAAAACACCATGCGACGATATCAACTAACATAGGAAAAGGATTTGGTAAAATGTAACATCCATTCATGATAAAAAAAATTCTCAGCAAACTATGAATAGAGCAGAACTTTCGCAACCTGATAAAGGACATATACAAAAAAGCTACAGCTAACATAATGGGGAAAGTATGAATGCTTTCCTTCTGAGTCTGGGAATAAGACAGATTTGTCTGCTCTCATCAGTCTATTCAGTGATGTACTTGAAGCCATAGCCAGTTCAATAAAGCAAGAAAAAGAAATAAAAGGCATACAAACTGGAAAAAAGATACAAAACTCCCTATTCATAGACAACATAATTTTCTATGTAGAAAATCCCAGGGAATCTACAAATACATCTAGAAATAAGTGAGTTTAGCAAGGTATGAGATGCAAGTTGAACTTTTAAAAAATCAATTGCTTTTCTATATACTAACAAATATTTGGAACCATATTTTTTAAAAATGCCATTTACAATAGCTTAAAATGAAATAATTATATATAAAGCTAACAAAATATGTACAGAATTTGTATGCTGAAAACTACAAAATTCTGATGGAAGAGATTAAAGAAGACCTAAGTAAGTGTAGATGTATAACATGGGTTAGAAGACTCAACATAGTAAAGATGTCAGTTCTCTCCAGATTGATCTATAGACTTAATGCAATTCCAGTAAGAATCCTTAAAGGGCTTTTTGGTATGTGTAGACAAGCTGACTCTAAAATTTATATGGAAAGGCAAAGGAACTAGAATGGCCAAAATAATTTCAAAAATGAAGAATACAGTTGGAGCACACTATGTGATTTTAAGGCTTATGATATAGCTACAGTAATCAGGAAAGGGTGGTATTGGCAAAGGGATAGATATATGGATAAGAGAAAAAAGATAGTACAGATATAGACTCATACAAATATCGCCAATTTTTTTTGGGGGGGATCATGGTTTTGTTTATTTTCGAAAGAGACAGGTTATGCATGCATGGTGTAAAAATTTAAAAATCATCACCAGATTGTGCTAAGGATATTGCAAGAAATTATGCAGAGAGAAATCTGCGCAAATTCATCTTCTTACTCAGTACCAGATGGTAGCAGGGGAAAAGCAATATTTCTTCAAATAGTCTGGCTTATAGTCAGGCAAAATACATTTGAAAAATGGAACAAGTAGACATCTGCCCTTTATATCAAATAACAATGCCAGTGAAGGAGATTCAGAGGAAAAAACTGAGATGAAAAAAAAAAAAATTCAAATAAAAGGCATACACTACTATTAAGATTTTTCTTTTAATATGCCATGAGGTATCTTAATTATATATTTTCCAAAGTACTTCTCCAGCTGCATCTCCCAGCCATCCTGGCTGCTGGCGTTTGAAATGCAATATAAGATATGGTTTGCTCTAGCTTCCCTTTTTGAAAGCAATATAATACTAATGACCTAAATAGTTATACATTTTTTAACTATTAAAGAAAAAAAGTTACAAACACCAGAAACCCAGTTTTGAAACATTTGCATTACTTTTGAACTGAATCAGCATTTTGTGGGTTTAAAAAAAAGGCAGCAGTTTGAACTCACCACTGGCTGATTTGAAACACATTTCTGGTTCAGGAAGGGGAAGAGAGAGGGGAGTGAATGCTGCATTTCTCCATTGGCCCCAAAAGTGGCCAGTTCACAAAGGGATAACATCAAAAGCAAACATACAATAGTTGTTTTAAAATTTTTACTGCACTATAACAATGAAGTAAACAGTAGACACCTACCAATTTTTTCCCCCAAAACAAAAAATGTAAACAGGAAAATAAACTCTGCCTAGACTTGCACAGCCTCTCAAATCATGTTAGAAGGGTCTTGTCACATTCAATGATCAAGAATTTTAAAATAGCAGTGATCGTTTTCATTTTTTAAAAAGGTACCCCTTCTCCCCCACCCTCATTCCCCAAGTATTTAACGTGAAAGAATGGGCTTCCTTACACATTAATTTTGTACTTATTTGAAGCCGCAACAATAACCTTCGATAATTTGGCATTTCTGTTTACAGGTGCTCCAAAAATTTTCCCAGTTCTACAAAGCCATTATCCAGTGTTGCTATGAAATAGATACTGTAGTTTCTAGGTAGCTAAGAGTCTTTGGAAACTAATTCTAGGTCAAAGAAATCGAAAGCAGGGCATTACATTAAATTTCTGGATCTCGTGCACTAAAAAGACTGAAACCTAGGAAAAGATACCTGCTATTTTATAGAAGAAATAAAGACCTGGAAAAAGGGATTTGGGGTTGTATAATATTTCACCCACTGTGCAGATTTGTAACATGTGCTAATAAGCAGGCATGGACTGTATTTCCCCCTGCCCTATGTCTTAGCTCCCTCTCCCCCCATCCCCGACCATCTACTGCCTTATCCCAAGAATTGTGGAAATGAGCCCAAATCATCCCAAACAAGCTAGTGAGCAAAGTTAGTGTAAGGCACTGGTGTGAAGTGTGAGATGAAACAAAAGTCCCTTTCAAGCTTCATCAGAGTTCTGCTGTAGTAGAAAATTGGCAGTCAAATTCTCAGTCTTCTCACAAGCAAGATAGGCTTGTATCATAAATCCTTCAGGAAATCCTAAAGCCTTCCACCTCTCCGTAGCTTCTTTTTCCTGAGGCGTCACTTGAATGTAGTTCATATGACCACTGCCAGCTTCTGCAGTTCCTCCACTGCCACCTCCACCCCACTCTTCCTTGACCACCAATGTCTTGAACTGGCTCCTTGAACATCTGAACAAAATGTTCCTGCTGTTGGCTGAGGATTCTCTCAACCTACCTGTTGCAGCAATGCTGGAAGCAGGGAAGGATGCTGTTGAATGATGTGTCTCATCTTTTGGAACTGAGGCTGAGTTTGTAAAAATTCAAGCAGATGTCCTCCAGAGCTTGTAGTTGTGTGGTGGTTGCCGCACCTGCAGCCACGACTGAAGACCAAGGAGTCCCAGTACTAGCTGCTCAAGGGGGTCCACTACAGCCTGACTTCCTCTATCTCCACGGATTCCCATCAAAAGACACCCAACTGCTGTCAGGGTTACTGAAACTGGCTCTCAGGCCTGCAATTACTGGCTCTCATTCATAGCCCATTTGACATGTGCTCAGTTACCAGATTCTCATAACACTGACCCGTCACAAGTGTACTTGTCGCATCTTCAAAAAGGTTTGATGGAGAAGGATCTCCCGATGTGCGGTCACTTGTTGCACAAGTAGCCACTGGTGTCTCAGCTGGCTTTTCTGCAGGTTTCTCTTGTTGAGTTGCAATAGCAGGGGCATGTTCAGAAGATGCATGGTTGAAGCTGGAGGGATGGGTGTAGGTGGGGAGGTGGGAGTCACAGCTGGGGCAGGGCTTGGGGCCTGAGCCCCGGTTTTGGAGGAAGTAACTGCAGCAGGATTGGCTTCCCGAACTGTAGCTGGTGTCACTGCCTTGGGCTCTGTCACCATAACCACCACCACAGTTTTTCTCATCCGTTTTACAGTCTCTGAGTGCAGTATCATCAGGAAGGGGTTCGCTTGCATAACTTACTTTTCCTGCAACCAGAAAGGCCTCTCTCTTCCCTTTCAGATTCAGCCTTCTCTTCCAGTGCTTTCACGGTCCCCTCAGAGAAGATGTCTTCCTTGCTGCTAGAGGATCTCCAGGGTGACCTGCAGGGTGCTGGCTGCTGGGAGGCCTGTGGCCCGGCCGGACCCCGGGGTCGCGGCGCTCCTGGCCAGCTCGGGAGGAAGGCGGTGGGAAGGCTGGTCCCAAGCGCCCTGAGGAGCCACCTCGCCCTGAGCCCTGGCCCTGTGCCCTGGCAGCCGC
>JAQZBX010042206.1:0-22086 GCA_029593785.1 Cabassous unicinctus | reverse complement strand
AAAAAAAAAAAAGAAAGACATATGGAACTACCAGCCCACACTGGGGGAGACCCTTTGGAGAAAATGAGGCTGAGACCCAAGGAGGAAAGTGATGAGGAGGAGGAGGAGCCAGGTGAACAGAGGGTCTGGGGCAGAGGAAACCCTGCTCCGAGGCCTGGAGGGGAGAGGGAACAGCCTGTTCACATGCGTGTCTGAGGCTGCACTTTTGTAGAGTGTGGGACAGGAGATGAGGCAGGAGGTGGGCTGGGCCTGGAATACGGGCCTCTCCCAAGGGGTAGGGAGCCATTGAAGAGATGACGTGGGCATGACTTGGCCAGGTTTGTGTCTCAGGAAGAGAGCTGTGGGTGCTCCGATGTCCCTCCTCTGGGGCTTATCAGGAGGCAGCTGAGCAAAGAATACTAGAACCTTCTGTTAACCTTTGCTAAGTGCCATAGGGGCCGGTTCAGCCCAGCAGACATTTACTGAGCCCCTGCTCAATTCAGGACCTCTGGGGGAAAAGTTTTGTGGAGAGGACATGGTCATAGCCTGCACAATGACCAGTTTGAGAGGGGAGCCTTGGACAGAAATCACTCAAATTATAAAGAAGAAAGGGGAGGTTGAGGAGAAATCCTGTTCTGCCTGGGGTCCAGGGCAGAGCCAGCATCCCAGGGAGAGCTAGAAATGGAGGGAGGGAGGACGCCTAGGCTGGAGAGAGGGGAAGCTAGATTTACTTCAGGTGGGGCCATCCCACCCTCAAGTGGTCCCACTATTCTTGGAATCCCAGTTCTCCCACCTCTTCCCCTCTCATCTTCAGAAACATTATTTGCATCTCCATTCTTTGTCTGTCCAAAAGTACATCCGCCCGTCAGGCAGGATGAATGAGTATGTGTGTCTGGGTGAATTTCCAGCCATCTGTCTGGGTGTAACTGTCCCTCTCTCTGGCATACGTGTAGGTTTGGGTGGGTATGGGGGTTACTCTGTGTGTGTGCATGTGTATCACATGTGTGCGCGGGAGACTTGCTAGATGGAGCATTGCCCATCGTGACCTTCCTCCTGTGCTCTCCCCGCCCTGCCCCTCCATCCAGTGCTGCTGGCCAGTTCTTCCCGGAGGCAGCGCAGGTGGCCTATCAGATGTGGGAGCTTAGTGCAGTGGCCCGAGTAGAGGTCAGACCCTTCCCCTCTCCTGCTTGATCTTGACCACAAGCTTCCACTCTACTGCTTTCACCTTCCTGCTGCTCTCGTTGGCACCCAGCTGCCCCCTGGTGGTCAGCATGAGACATGGTTTTCTCACACCTGACGCTTCCTTTTCTACCTTGGAGTGAGGAATGGAGTAGGGGTGGGGGAAGCTGGTTCCTGCATTAACCTCTAACATGCTGGGCGGTGTTCTGGCCCATTAACTACTAACAAAGCTTGCCAAAATAGAGGCGTGGCTGGTTCCATGGAGGGGACTAGCCCGTCCTAAGTCTGAGAGTTGGGCTTTGGAGGCATGAAAGCTGAGAACAGATAGGCACCCCTGGGTGCACTGAAAGACTCAAGGTTCTCCTCCTGAGCAGCACAGACTCAGTGTCCACAAAGGATGGGAATGAAAGGTTGCACAGAAGTACTTGGGTCAACCATTCCAGAGACTGGTAGCACTGGTCCACATAAAAGAGTTTGAACCTTGGATTCTCTCTGTTACTTGCTGTGCAACCTTTGTCACTTCCCCATCTGTCTCTGGGCCTCTATGTCTCCATCTTTAAAATAGGGGTGTTCGAAGCAGTGATCTTAGTTCTTGAGCTCTGATGTTCTAGTACAGTGTTTCCCAAATTATAAGGCAGGAGCTCGCTGCAGATGGTCTTAATTTATATGAGCAATCAATTTAATTTAGGTGACAACTAACATGATGTTAACATTGAATTAACATTGAATTGAAAAGTTTACCCCTTTCTCAATTTCATCAGCCTTTCTGATTATGTCAAAGAGAGATTCTTAGTTCAGTGTTACCATTCCTCTGACATCTCTGCAACACTCACTGATTTTCCTCTTTCATTAAGAGCTGCTTCAAGTTCAGAGCTTTTCATAGGCAATAGCATTTTGTTAAACTTAATATTTAGCAACACGATTTTGCTTTTATTTAATTTATTTTCACAAAATATCATCTGTTTATAGCACATGATACTGATTTTCTATTCCATGATGGTATTATAAAATTTTCATTCATTAATTCACTTATGAATATTTTTTGAGTGTTGGCTATGTGTCAGGAACTTTTGTAGGCACTTGGGATTTCAGTGGACAAATGGATTAAAATTCTTGTCCTTAAGGATTATTGAAACACATCTCCAAATGAATGCATTTAAGTAAAAATGTTAAAGAAATAACATGACAGGGTATATGGAATTATGAAAAAACATTGTGGAGATCATTCAGGAGTGAAATTTGGGACACTCTGTTCTGGTACCTGAGGGATAGTGGCTCTTTAAGAGGCATTGGGTTGTTGGGGTAGGGTAGGATTCAGAGGACAGGGAGACCCAGTGGAAGCAGCCACAGGGGAGCTGGGACAGAGCTGACTCCTGAGGCAGGAGCTGAACCACTTTTCCCTTGACCCTCACGTGCCCTGCTGCCAGGCCCTGGCCTCTCTCTTTCTCTCAGCTCTAGGGCAGGGGCTCTCTCTGCTGTGCATTCACCCCTGCCTCTTTCCCCCAAGCTGCTTGGTTTGGGGTTCACTGGGAAAGCTCCCCTCTCGCATGCCCCTCTCTTGTCCTGGCCCCCAAGGGGCCTCCAGTCACCTGCTGAGTCTCTTACTGCTTCTTGCAGCTGAAGGGAACTGTGCACCCGGCTAATGACTTCAACCCTGATGCAGATGCCAAAGCCCTGCGGAAAGCCATGAAGGGCCTCGGTGAGGGGGATGTGAAGGGGGCGCTGTTGGCCTTTGGGGAGAGTGGGTGGTGGAAGGGGTGGGGCCTCAAGCCAGGCACTACAGGATGAGCAGAACTTCTCCTGAGTTTTCACAGGAGCCTCCTGGCTCCCTAAGGCGGGGAGGAGGGGAGTGAGAGGGTTTGTGAGGAGCTCTGTCCAAGACATTCCCAGAGACCCCAGTGCTCCCCATTCGCTCAGAAGCAACCTCCTGGCGTGGAAGAAAGTGCTAGGTCATAAGACCTGCATTCTTGGACAAGTCTTTCAACCTCTCTGGATCTTAGAGATCTCATGCATAACATGAGGGTTATGGACCCTGTACTCTAAGAGCCCCATTTCTGGGCTGGGAGCTCTCCCTGCTGGTCAGCCCACCCAGACCTCCATTTGGCAGCAGGCGGAAGAACCAGTTAGGAGGAGGCTCCTCTGTGGGTGGAGAGTTTTGACCCCTGCACCCAGCTGGACCTGAGCTCAGGGAGTCCAGACCAGGGCAGAACATCCAGGACTTGGCTTCTATTGCCTCTTCTGCCCCATCTGTCCCACAGTATCTCCTCAGAATAGGTAAGGTGACAGGTATAAAAATGTTTTGAAAGAGAAAAGTACTGTGCCAGGTCCTAGGGTTGTGGGAGTGGTACCCAGATGCCTCCCAGCATCCACCTGCTGTGGCCTGCCCTTAGGGCGTTGAAGAGGAAAAGCACAGCAGCCCTAACAGGACATAGGTCACCAGGGTTGGAAGGATGTTACTACCTGCTGGCAGTACCAGCCTCTTCATGTTATAGCTGTGGAAGCTAGTCCCAGAGAGGGAAAGGAATTGCTCCAGGTGGACAGCCCTTGCAGAGCCAGGATGAGACATCAGAGGCCCTGGCTCCCAAGCCGGTGCTCTCTGCTCCCCCAGGTGTCCCATTTTTTCACCTAGTGACATGACATAAAGAAGGCAGGGAGGAACCCAGGGGAAATGAGTGATGGAGGCAGAGTTCCTGCAGGGGATTGGGGAGCACGTGGCTGTCTAGCCAGGTGGGGAGATCAGTGGGGGAGTTGGGGGCCAGCTGGGCCACGGGCCTTCTTTGAGGTGTGTGGCTTTGGTGGTTCAGGAACCAATGAGGACACCATCATTGACATCATCACGCACCGCAGTAACGCCCAGCGGCAGCAGATCCGGCAGACCTTCAAGTCTCACTTCGGCCGGGTAAGGGCTCGGCCTGGGCCGCAGGCCCCGTGTCTGGTGGAGCTCAGCCTGTCACAACCACTCTGGGCCTGGGGCGTGCAAACACATTTCTCCATTTCCCCAGCAACACGGGGTGAGCTGGCTCCGTGGAGCTGGGGGCCCAGCTTGGGGCCCTGCTCAGGGATATGAGTTGTTTTCTTGCAGCAGAGCCAAGGCCCCCGTGGGCTGGACTGAGGCTTTGGGCATCTTAATTCCCTGTGCACAGGGGTAGAGTTGGCCTCAAGGCCCAAAGGCAGTATGTCAGTGACCCACTGCACCTCAACAGCACTGGCCTTTAGCTGGCAGGTTTTCCCAAGATGGAAACTTCCTCTCCCTGCTCCTGCCGCCAGGAAGAGCACATCTTCCCCCCACCCCCTTTGGCTTTTTCTAAGTAATAAATACAACATCAGCCAGGGCCAATAAAGGCCCCCACAGTCCGTCATCCACACAGAGCCCGTTCCTTATTCCACATCTCCCCTGTCCTGGGTTGTGTGTGGGGCAGGTACCCACGCTGGCCTGACTTGGCCTCTGCCCTTTGCAGGACCTAATGGCTGACCTGAAGTCTGAGCTCTCCGGGGACCTGGCGAGGCTGATTCTGGGGCTCATGATGCCACCAGCCCACTACGATGCCAAGCAGCTGAAAAAGGCCATGGAGGTGTGGTGTGGGCGATAAAGGGGTGGGGTCCATCCTTGTGGGTGTCAGGGGGGCTCAGGCACTCCTTCGCCAGCCCAGGGGCTGGTTGGTAATTCCTCGGTAGAACCCAATTCCAACTCACATAAAAACAAAAGGGGATGTTGTACAGGACCAGAACTGCTTTTAGATATAGCGGAATCCAGAGACTCGAGTAACCTTATGTGGGCTCTTGTCTCTCCTTGCTGTGGCTCTGCTGTGGCCTCACCGTCAGGCAGCCTTTCCCATGGAGGCAGGTGGCAGAGTGGCTTCGGTATCCTACCAGCTGGCAGCCCCAGCAGAAAGAACATTCCTTCTTCCCGGGAGGTCCAGCAAAAGCCCCAGCATCCAGTCTGGATGATTCACCTGGTTCACATGCCCAGTGACAAGGGGTCAGAGGACCTCACGGAGCAGGTGGAGGAAGTAGGATGGATTTGGAAAGACACCAGCGTTGGAGTCTGTATTCTATCTCCAGCCCTGCTCTTCATTCACTGTGTGATGTTGGGCCATTAATTTAGGCTCTTTTTGCCTTCATTCCATAAATGGGAACCGTCATCGCTGTCCTTCTAATGCTGGGGAGGGCTGAGCAAGGTCACAGGCATGGAGGTGCACTGTCATTAGACATGACCCTGGGATTAGCAAAGACAGTGCCTATGTCCTGGCCCCGCTGTTACCGGAGATGCTTTGCTCCCCAAGGTACCCATTGTAACAGGGGCTACTCTTTGTCGGGGCATTTGGTAGTCCTGTGCTAAGTATATTAGCTCAATTGTCTCCTCAACCCACAAGGCAGTGGTCTTATTTCATCCTCATTTTACAGATGAGGAAACGGAGGCTTAGAGGCTTTACTCTGTCATGATCACAGAGCTGTGAAGTAGCAGAGCTGGGATTCAGACCAAGCCCGTCTGCCTCTGGAGCCCATCTGCCTCTGGAGCCCATGGTCTTGACAGCCATTCGGCACCACTGGACTTTTAGCCCCAGAGGATAAAGAGGCGAAAAGCAAAGGGGAGAGAGAGGACTTTAAAAACCTTCCTGACTTTCAAACTTCCCTAGGCAAAGCAAATTGAGAGCACTGTCCTTTTAAAATTACTAATGTATATCTCTATATTGCTCATCGAATTCAAATATAAAGAAACACGGCTTGTTTTATTCCTTAAAACACAAAACTTTTTTCTTTTGACAAAATAATATATGTTCACTGTGAGAGAAGATAGAAATCCTCACCCACTTGGGTGAGTTCATAGCCACTGTTATCACTGATACCTGTCCTAATTTTAGAAGCTTATATATAAATATTTATGTTCAGATATGTATCTGTATATGTATTCTTATGTGCAATCACTTACATACCCATATATTTATTTTGGGGTCCAAAGAAGTTCTCATGGGAAGTTCTGGGCATCTTTTCAAGCTGGCATGGTCAGCCCTGCTTGTGCCAAGGTCTCTGGTCTGAGGGTCATGTGTGGGGGTGAGGAGAATGCCCCGGAAGCCTTGGCCTGTGCTCTGTGCTTCTGCTCAGGGTCAGGACTTAGCTGGCATGGCCTTTGCCTTGACGTTCTAGGGAGCCGGCACGGATGAGAAGGCTCTCATTGAAATCCTGGCCACTCGGACCAACAAGGAAATCCGCGCCATCAATGAGGCCTATAAGGAGGGTGAGTGTGGGAGGCTTGGGGCCCAGCTTTGCACCTCGGCCTACAGCCCCCCCCCCCCGCCCCGTCTTCCTTCCCTCAGTGCACAAGGCTTTGATAAGCTCTCAAGGTATGCCCAGCCCTGTCGGGAGAAAGGACACTCCAGGCAGAGGAGTGACAGCAAGACAAAGCCTGTAGGTAGAAGGGAGCTTGGCTGGGAGTGGGAAGACAGAACATCCAGCTCTCTGGAGAGGACTGGGCCGGCTTTAGGGGTGCACAACCAGTGCGTTCCCACAGGGCCCCATGCCCAGACCAGCCTCGTGCTTGGTTTAATGCTCTTGAAATTCTTAAAAAATTTTTTATCAAATGGCCCCGTATTTTCATTTTCTAAGAGCCTTGAGCATTGGTCAAAGATGTTTAAACGTTGTCTCTTTGTGCAAGAAGCTTAAAAAATGGCAGAATTTGTGAGCAAGGGAGTGACATGGTCAGAGCTGTGCTTTTAGGTCCAGCATCTGCTGTGCAGAGGGGAAGGTGAAAAAGAGAATGAAGACAGGGAGGCTACTTAGAAGAAGCTAAAGGGTAGAGGCAAGATTCCATGGGAATACCAGAGGGGATACTGAGAAGCTGATGGGCTGATGGGAATATCAGTTTTCCTACAAAATCAGCAGTGGAGTGCATGACTGCCCTCAAGGACCAACTACAAAACTCCTTCACTGCCCCCCCCCCACTCCCCTGGAAACTTTGGCCCAAGTCTGACCTTCTAGGACCACTTCCCGACTCCCCGCAGCCCCAGGTCTGCTTGCCCTGCTGCTGCCCACAACCCCCTTCCTCTGTCTCAGACTATCACAAATCCCTGGAGGATGCTCTGAGCTCTGACACATCTGGCCACTTCAAGAGGATCCTTGTTTCTCTGGCCACGGTAAGTGAATTCACAAACCCAGGACTGCTTGCTCCTCCGGGGAGGAAACGAAAGGTTGCTGAGTGGGAGGGATGGGGAAGTTACAGGCCCTCTCCTGATGAGTAGAGGTGACTTCCCCAGTTCCTCCTCAGAGTCCCACGTCTGAGGCTGTGACTGCCTTGTGCAGTGCCCCTCCCTGTTCACTTTTCAGAGCCAGCTTGGTGCCCCCTTCTCCAGGCAGTTCTCCCTTATGGCCTTCAGCCTGGCTTTTTGGGCCCCCAGCTCACAGTACAAGGCCACAAGGATGACCTTTCCCTTGGTGTTACTGGAAAGCCTCCTTTACCATCTCTTTTTATTTTTATTCCCCCACCCCGACCCCAGATGGCTCCTTTGTCTGTTTGCTCACTGTTTTTGCTTGTTGTTTTTGCTCATTGTTTGCACTTGTTGTCTGGTTCTTTTTTAAGGAGGCACTGGGAACCAAACCTGGGACCTCCCATGTGGGAGGAGTGTACCCAACTGCCCAAGCCACATCTGCTCCCCACTCATCTGTTTTTGCTCATTTTCTGCTCGTTGTTTTGTTCAATGTCTGCTTGTTGTCTGCTTGTCTTCTTTAGGAGGCACCAGGAACCAAACCTTAGACCTCCCGTGTGGGAGGCGGGCGCTCAACTGCTTGAGCCACATCTGCTCCCCTCTTTATTTTTTTTAACCTTTCATTTAATTTGACTTTTGTTGATTATCTATTATACTCAGCATATAGTATATATTGATGGTAATTAATAGCTAAAATGCATACACAGTATCAGAAGCCCAAATGTTTTTGGCTTCTGTTAAATAATTGCTCAGATTTAGGCCTCATATATTTTCCTTGTCTTACTGGGTTATTATTTATTATTTTGGTAGGGGGTTCAATTATGAGATATCTTAGGACTGGGATGATTTCATCTGAAATGAATTATTTTCAACAAGAGTTAATGGAGAGGAAACCCACTTTATAAAGTGATCGCTCAAACCAAGAGTATTTTATTTGCCCCTCTCCACCAAGAACTGTGCCTAGTTGCTTAATTAAATCTGAAATTTCCAAATAGAGTGCACTCTCCAGGGTTCAGGTAGTCAAGACTGCACCATCTCTTGAATTCCTGCAGCTCGGATGCCAGGCCCTAGTTCGCAGCTTCTGAGCGCTCCCTGTGTATCAGGCATTGGGCTAAGTGCCTTCTGGGCTTGTGCATCTCATCCTCAGGCTGCCTGCCCTGTGAAGGCAGGATTATTGTCTCCATGTTACAGATGAGGGAAAGGGTCAGAGAGGTGAAGTGACAGAGTGAAGTGACAGTGTGGCTGCTGAGTGACGGGGTGGGCATTTGGGGACTAACCTTTCTTGCTGGTCCTGCTGCAGGGGAACCGCGAGGAGGGAGGAGATGACCGGGATCGGGCCCAGGAAGATGCCAAGGTGAGGTCCTCCTACCTCTGCTGGGCTTCCATGAGAAGTGATCCCAGCTGACATCCATCCGTGCCAGGTCCTGGCTGTGGGAGTGAGGAAGGCTTCTGGCAGGCATGGCTGGTTTGATTGGCTGGCAGGCAGAACCTGAGCCCTCAGCCTTTTGAAGTGAACCTTTGAGGGCTTGTGGTGCTTTCAGAATGAGACTTGGGAGGGTGGTGCTGGTCTTACTGGCATTTCCTATGTGACTAGGCCTAGACTACTATACCATCAGAGCTGGAATGGCCTTAAGGATTGTCTAGGTCCAACCCCTCATATTACAGTGAGAAACAGGACCAGAGAGGGTAAATGACTTCTGAAAGATCACACAGCAAATCAGTGGCTTAGGTGGAATTAACCCAGAAGGGGCATGTCTAGGAACTTGCTGGGAAGGGAGCTTGAGGGCTAAAGGTCTTGGTTTATTTTCTATAACATGGAACCAAGATCAAAGGAAATGTTCTGGGAGAAGCCTGGAAAGTAAGTTCCTCAGGGGCAGGGATCCTTGTTTTGCTCACTGATGTATCCAAAGTTGCACATGGTCAGTACTCAATAAATCCTCCTAAGATCTCACCCCCAAATGTATCCTCCACCCCACAATTCGTCTTCTGGGAATGCTTCTCCCTGTTGCCTGGTGTGTGCTTCCAGTTGCCACTAGCAGGGGGCAGTGGTGGGCCTTGCTGGAAGCTGCTTGGCCGAGAGACAAGGGGAGAGAGAGAACATGGGAGAAACAACTAAACTAGCTTTAAGCTAGAGCTCTGTCCACCTCAGACGCTTCTCTAGAGCTACAGATACTGGACCCTCATCTTAGCGTGGATTCATTTTCCTAAAGCTAAAGATATTTTGTTCCACAAGTAATACCTATTCTTTTATAGAAACTTAAAATAGAGATGAACAAAAAAGAAAAACTAATCCATATACTACTAGTAATAGCCATTGTTACTATTTGGGTATCTGTCATTCTAGTTGTCTTCCTATGTGTGCATGTGTGTGTTCCTGATTTATAACTTTCAAAAAATTAATTTTGTTGCATATTACCAAAAGATCAACAAGTATTACTTAATGGCTGTTTACTATCCACATTTGAATCTACCGTTGAACCAGCCCTTTTCCGTGTAGCCAATGCTTTGATCACATTCACGGTGATTTCCTCAGAAAAGATTCCTAGAGGTGGACTATGAGCGCTGAATCAAAATGTATGCAGACTCGAAGGTTTTGCTGTACAGAGCCAAATTGTCTCCTTAAAAAGCTAATACAGATTTGTGCTTGGTGGCTTTTGTTTATTTACCTGTGTGCTTTACAATGCTTCCCTCGCAGACTCTCACGCTGGGTGTCTGGAAGCCTGGGTCTGTTATTAATAGAGTGACCTAATGCTCCCGGATGCCGCCAGTTGCCCAAGGGAATTGTAAATAGCTTCGCCTTTCACTGTCAGTGCTGCAGTTTGAGCAATAAATAGCGCAGATGCCCTGATTATTATAGGCATATAATAATGAATTGTGTTGGGGAGCGGGTGTAGCTCGGTGGTTGAGTGCCTGCCTCCCATGTATGAGGTCCCTGGTTCAATCCCTGGTATCTCCTTTAAAAAAAAAAAAAAATGAATTGTGATCATTTTTCGATAATCCAATCCCCAGATTATTTTTAAATAAGGCAGCTTTATTGAGATATAATCCACAGACCATACTATTAACCCATGTCAAGTATAAAATTCACTGGTTTTTAGTATAGTCACAGAGTTGTGCAACCATCACCACAGTCAAGTTTAGGACATTTCATCACTCCAGAAAGAAACTCCCTCCATGATAGCAGTCCCTCCCCATTTCCTCCCAACCCCCCTGGCCCTAGTCTTATGAATAATGTTGCTCTGAACATTTGTGACCAAGTTTTTGTGTGGACATATGTTTTCATTTCTCTTGGGAGGATAACTAGGAGTGGAATTGCTGGGTCATGTGGTAACTCTGTGCTTAACCTTCTGAGGAACTCCCCAGATTAATTTTGCATGAAGTAGCTAGACCAATAAGGAAAAGCTTTTGTGTTGAGTATCTGGAAACTGATTTCAGCACCCCCCACTGCATTTCTTACATTGCAGATATTATTGTCTTAAAGGTGCTTTGAAAATCCAATGTGCCTGCGTTCCTCTAACCTGAATAAGTGAAGAATGCTTGGCACTTTAGACTCTGTTTTGCTTTATTTTTAAAACTTCCCCTCTCTTCTTTCTTTTTTTTAAATAGCACTAGATTGTTTTAATATATAAAGTATAAATAAAACATAAAAGCAGCTCATAATCATAGTACCCCTGATATTTCCTATTTGATATTAAAGTAAAAATTAAAATAGAATATATTTGCAAATTGAGAAAATATAAACATAAAATTTTAGGAAAAAGCAATAAAATGCAAAGCTTTTCTCCACAGTCCCTCTCCCAAAAGGTCACCACTGTCAGCAGTATGTTGACTATCCCTCTAGAGAAATTCCTTCCATACTTACCAGTAAGTTATAAAAGTGAGTGTGTGTTCGTCTTTTTTTAAAATCTAACTAAAAGGGACTCTCTTACACACAATATATTACACTTCCGTTTTTTTACTTAATTTAAGTGGAAAGGTTCTCCTTTTCAGCACATGTAGATCAATCTTTTTTAAATAGCTGCATGGATTTCCATCGATTGGAGGGCCCAAAGTCTACTTAACAAGGCATCCACTGGTGGTTTCCAGTGTTTTACTATTACAATGCGTGCTGCAGTGCACACCCTTGTGTTATGTCTCAGCAGACTTTTGCCAGTATATCTGTAGGGCAAATTCCTCGCAATATAATTGCCTGTTCAAAGGGGATGTGCATTTAAAGTTTTGATAGACATTGTCAATTCATATAATGAATAGAAGGAGGAGGTTTCCATAGCAGAAGGTCATTGTGAAGTTTATAGAGAGAATGGTTTCATTCTATCCAATAGAATAAAGTGGTTGGTAGAGTTTGAATAAAAAAAGGCAAAGGTAAAATTCAGTCTGGGTCACAAGGACTGGCTCTATTTTATTCCCAGTGCTCACCCCAAGCCATAGCTAACTGCCTAGCAAAAATGTCCTATCAACAGAATTTGATACTCTGCATAAAGCAGCAATGAAAATTAACCCTTGAAAAGTAACTAACAGCTGGTATTTTCCGACTTCTGCATGGCTGTGCGACTTCAGGCAAGTCACCTCCCCTCCAGGCCCCAGCTTTCCTGGCTGCAACAGGAGGGGGTAAAGCTCCATTTCTCCTGAGGACCACCCAGCTCTGATTGTGCTAAAGGTGTAGAGAATTTGGCATATCTCACGTTTTAACTTGTCAGTGGCTCTTGGGAGATGATGGGGCGTCTGCCGGGTATCAGCCGCACCCACCGAGGTCTACCCAGTGTGCAGGGGAGATGCCCTGTCCCTGAGTCTTTCCCTTACCCCTCAGGGGAACAGCTTCGTGGGCACTTCCAGATTGATCCCCATTTTGAGCTCCAGCTCAAAAGGCCGGAGCGAGATGTGTTTCCCTCCTCCCTGCCCCCAGCCCCATCATGGTCCCAAGTTCTCTGGGGGTCTCTGACCTCTGTCCCTCTGAGACAGGCCCCCTCACCTCCAGCCCCAGGACCCACACGGCCAACCTCTTCAGGCCTCTTCTGACTCTTGCCTTCCCCTCTCTCCTTCCTCTCTCCCCCCTGCTCTCAGGTGGCTGCTGAGATCTTGGTGAGTGTCCTGTTCTTCGTTTGGATTTTAACGCCCTCTTTGAGTGACATCTGGCTGTGCCTCTGGGGCTGGGCTGAGTGGGGCAGAATCAGCAGTGATTTGGGAGCTTGCTCTTCACGTTCTCTCTCTCCCCTTCAGGGCCCCTTAAGGACCCTGCTGTGTAAGAAATGGGCCGAACTCCATCCCCCAGCATGATTTCTGCTACCTACCACTAGCTACTTAATATTTTCCTTTAATTGATTCACTTTTTTTTTTTTTTTTAATTAAAATGAGTTTATTTTAAAGTGAAATTTAATCTAAGTGTAAAGAGAACTCATAGCTGGCTAGAAGATGATTGTGGGAATATAGATATGTTAAAATAAAAAATGTTTGCCCACTGACCCCTCTTGGGGAAATACTGGGTGAGGCCCTTTCTTCCTTCCACACATGCACACACTCCAAGAGAGGACTTCAGAGAGGTTAAAGGAGAGAAGGAGAGCTCCTAAGCCTCCATGCCCCCTTAGCTCCTACCAAGGGCCTCTGGGAGCCACAGAGGGGCATGTGGAGACCTTTCTGCTCAAGGCTGGGAAAGGAAGAGAGGGCCGAGCTCAGCTATCCCAGGTGGCGGGGTTAGCCCTGCTTCTCAGGGCTGTCCTCAACCTGGGCCAAGGTGTGAAAATGAAGACTGACCAAGGCTTTCTGTGTCTTCTCCCCCAAATCCTTGTCCCGACCTGGGCCCTATAGGAAATAGCAGACACGCCCTCTGGAGACAAAACTTCCTTGGAGACACGATTCATGACCATCTTGTGCACGCGCAGCTATCCGCACCTCCGGAGAGGTAAGGCCTGCCCCTCCCCTTCCCAGCTCGCAATCTGATGAGAGGCGCCAGGTGCCCACTCACTCAGCCTTCACTCCAGCGATGGTGTGCTGTGGCTGACAGGGCTCAGGAGCCCCGGGTTCCGGTCCTGGCTCTGCTTCTAACTCAGCCCATGCCTCGGGCCAACTCCCTTCACCCCCTGAGGGAAGGAAGCAGGTGGGGTGCCTGGGATAAGGTAACGCAAGTAGATTTCATTTCAAACGCCAGCTCCGGTGGAGTGATAGTAGCTGTCTGGGATGCTGTATTGAGAAGGCTTCCAAGGTTCTGTGTCACAATCCATGAGTGATGTCTGCCAGGAGCCGGGAAATGAGGGTGGTGATGGCCTAAGGATTACATGTATTTCTTTGGACCACAGGCTGCCACATGCACTGGACACACCTGTATACAGATGCCATGAAGTGCCCTTTCCACTAAGATGCTGACATTTGAACATGCACTTGACTGGCACTTTCCAGTAGAATACTTAAGGTGCTTTAAGTGGCTGAAAGCATGGACTTGGCCACTGGGCTGCCTTGATTCATATCCCCTGCTTATCAGCCGTGTGCCTTGGGCATGTTACTGAACCTCCCTACCTTAATTCCCTTATCTGGAAATTAGGATTTTAGATTCTACCTCAGGAGGTCGTTGTGAGGATACAAAAGATGTAGCACATGTAAAGTACTTAGCACGCTGCCTGGCACATGAGCAGTGCTTCTTCAGGGTTGTTATGACTATTTCCATTAACCTGTATCCCAATTTCCTGGAGGAAAAAGAGGCCCAGAAAGGGGGAAGTGGTTCTCCCCAGACCGCTGAGTGAGCTAGGGGCAAAGGTATGGCTCGGACTCATGCTCCTTCTGCTTCCCAGTCTGGGTTCCTAGAGCTTGTCCGAGGCTGTCCCTGCTGGCCAGGCTGCAGGGAGGAGAGGGGGTGAGCTCTGACTTGGCACAGATTTGGCACTGAGCCGGAGGCAGCCTCGAGGTCTGAACTTCCCTCGCACAACCATCCCAGTGCATTTAGAACTGGGCTGCAGCCTTATCTGCTGCTCCTTCCCACTCTCCTGGGGCGAAGCCTGTGGGTAGAGCAGGAGAGGGGTGCTCTCCCCACCCCCTGGCCTGGCACTCACCCCCACCTCCGGGCCTCTCTTGGGGCCAGTCTTCCAGGAGTTCGTCAGGATGACCAACTACGATGTGGAGCACACCATCAAGAAGGAGATGTCTGGAGATGTCAGGGATGCATTCGTGGCCATTGGTAACTGCCAGGAGATGGGGAGAGGGCCGGGGGCACTGGGGGAGTGGAGTGTTGGCAGCTTCCTCAGTGGCTAGTGCTGGGAAATAAAGACTGCCACGGATCAGCTCCAGGGGTCCTGCCAAATGTGGGACTGCTGGGAACTCTCGTGAGGGCTTGTTCTAGGCGACTGAATCGGGGAGGAAACACCTGTCCTTGGGGAAGTAACCAGGAAGGCGATGGCAGGGCAGGGTAGCAGTGCAGTGTCACATACAGAGTGCACACTTGTGTGCACACACACATGCACACACACCATCTTTCCTCTTCCCAGAACCTGGATCTCTTCAGTTACTCTTTTCTTGTGTAATTTGGGTTCTTTTTTTTTTTTTTTTAAGATTTATTTTTATTTATTTATTTATCCCCCCTTGCTGCTTGTGCTCACTGTGTCCATTTGCTTTGCATTTTTCTGTGTCTGCTTGTCTCCCTTTGTTGGGTCATCTTGCTGCACCAGCTCACCCAGTTGCACAGGTGATCAGCTCACCCCCACTGTGTGGGCTGCCTTACCTTCACCAGGAGGCCCCGGGAATCAAACCCGGGGCCTCCCATGTGGTAAACGGGAGCCCAACCAATTGAGCCACAGCCGCTTCCCTGGGTTCTTGACTTGAAAAAGTCTTCCCCCATTTGGATCTCAAGTTCTTGTGTAAAAATGAATAAGTAGATATGAGCAAGGGTTGAATTTGTTGTTTCTATTGGTATTATTATTTCCTCTCCTATAAAATGCAATGCATTGATGCAGGTACTTTTTTTCTGTCTCATAATTGCCGTCAATTATAAGATTCATCCTGATTTGAAAGATGTTAAAATGTAGGGAGAAGGTGTTTTAGATGAGATGAAATAGAGGTATTACTATGATTACTTAGCATTTAGTGGGCTTTTACCACCTCAGAACAGTATCTAGGAAGCAATATGACATAGTGGTTAAAAGCATGGAATATGGGTTTGAATCTCTGCTCTGCCACTTTTAGCTGTATGTCCTAGTTTCCTCCTCTACAAAATGGAGATAATAGTAGTACCATGGCATAGAGTGGTTTTTGTAAGAATTAAATGAGTTACTCATATGTAAAGCCCTTAGAACAGTGCCTGGCATATAGTGTGCACTGGTAAATGTTAGCTTTTATTATTTTTATATTATAATATATATAATATATCCTGCCAGGCCCTGGGCTGAGTTATTTACACACTGTTCTGGTTAAATCCTCACCCAGTGCTACTATCAGCTCATTTTACAGAGAAGGACACTGAGGTTCAGAGAGGCTAAGTACCATGATGTAGGTCTCAAACCAAAGGCTGCCTGAGTCCAAAGCTTATGCTGTTAATCACCTGGGTTATTGGTCTTTCAAGACTTTCAGATCTTGTATCCCTTGTGTTCTCTGTTTCTCTGTCTTCCCTCTCTCCTTTCACCTTGAACGTGCACACACGTGTACTTACATATGCAAACATACACACATCACTACCACCACTATCACCACGATGCCACGGCATGCACTGGGGTCTTCTGCGGAAGACAGACAGGCATCAGCTTCTGGGGAAGGCTTACAGGGTTGGTTGCAGAGGAGGGAAGTTTCTGCCCATTCTTCTTTTTAACCAGATCAACTAAACCCCAGGCCTGGAGTCAGATGAGGCTTCCTGGAAGACGTGACATGACTAGGAATGTATACATCAAGCACATCAAGCAGGATGGGGAGGGATTGGGGTGGTAAAGCAGTGGAGGGGAAACAGGAAACACAATTGTGCTGGGAATACAAAGGCACAAAGGAATGTGCATTAAGTTGGGAAAATGGAGGAGAGAGGGAGATGAGGTGGCAGAGGGAGTTAGAAGCCTTAATTTAAAGGCCAAGGAGCTTGGGATTTGTTTGGGAGGTAGTAGGGAGCTACATACGGCTCTGGAGCAGGGAGATGTATGGTGTGATCTCTCCCTTGGGGTTCCTGAGCCTGCCACAGGCCTGCACAGCATGTCCTACACAATTGAGCCCTTGGGATGGGCAACCCCACCCTCACACCTTTGCCTTGCTTGTAGAGACACTTTTATATCCAGAGTCATTCTGTCTTGCCCTGACCAGTGCCTGGCTCCTCTTCTTTACACTGTCTGAGACACCCCCATCTAGGCTTGGGAGGCTTGGCATCAAGAAGCTGCTGAGGGCTTGAGAAAGGGCCGGGGTTGGTGCAACCAGACAAGCATCACCCAGGATGGGGGTAGGGGTTGCTGGTGCGGCAAGAGTGTGCAGGCTGTGGGGCAACACTCGGTCCCAGAGGTCACCACATGCTTTCAGTTCTACCACCTGTGTGAGGCTCAGACTTCAGCATGCACCAGAGTGGGCTGATCCACACCGTTTTATACGGACTTCCAGTGCTCAAGCCAGGAGAGTCCCAGGCAGCGTGGGGCACGTCGGTTACCCGGCACCAGAGTCACCTGGAGGGCAGGTTACAATGCATATTGCTAGGTCCCCCTTCCGAGTTGTGGATTCAGCACATCTGGGGAGGGGCCTAAGAATTTGCATTTCTGGCAAGTTCCCAGGTGAGGCTGATGCTGCTGGTCCAGCATTCACACTTTGAGAAACACTGCTCTAAAGAGTTCTCAAATCTGAGTCTCTAGGGTGCAACCCAAGGACCAGAGTTTTAAATACACTTCTCAGGTAATTCTGATGCTCGTTCAAGTTCCAGACGGCCTTAGTGCACTGCCTTGGGCTCGTGCAGGGTTTATTCCCTTGGAATCCGCTACTAACCTTGGTTAGTTGCAACCACCTCAGTAGGAAGTTAGTTGCAACGAAGGGAGAGCAGGGCCTTTAAGAGATGCATTGGGCAGGAGGTGTGGAGGTGTCAACACCCAAGTATATTCCTGGGGCTGGCAGTGACCTGCAGGCCAGCATGGGGGGAGGCCCTGGGAGGAAAGTGCAGCCCAGAACCTGGGCTCACGTCCTCTGACCAAGTTCCCTCTTCCTGCCAGTTCAAAGTGTCAAGAACAAGCCTCTCTTCTTTGCTGACAAACTTTACAAATCCATGAAGGTAAGAAAACTTGCTCATTGTTCCTTTCCCTTCAAACGCTTTTATACACACAGATGCACACCATGTCCCAGAGCAGGGACCGAGGGAGCTGTTCCCACCCATTTGAGATTTATCAGCCTCTGCCCTGTGCCTGGCTCAGGGGCAGTGGTCCTCAGCAAGGGGCATTTTCCCCCCTGGGAACATGTGGCAATGCCTGGAGACATTTTGGTTATCACAACTGGGGGTGGAGGGTAGAGGCCAGAGGAGGCTGCTGAACGTTCTGTAATGCACAGGGCAGGCCCCCATAGCAAAGAATTACCTGGCCCCAAATACCGAGGATGGGAAACACTGCTCTGGGGACACAGGGCTGTTCTAGCAGGTGACACCATGTCTCCTGGATGTGTGGTTGCAAAAGGTAGCAGGTGCTCAGCTCTGGGGCTAGCCCTGCTCTCACTGAACAATCCGGATCATGGTGGTGATGGCAGCACAGCATCGTGAGTGTAATTAGCACCACGGGGTTGTATGCTTGAAAGTGGTTAAAATGGGAAATGTTATGTTGTATATATGTTACCACAATAAAAATTTTTCAAAAACAACACAGAGCTGTACAACACAAAGAACGAACCCTAATGTAAACGATGGCCTTTGATTAATAATATAATAATATTAGTCATCAGTTGTAACAAATATACCACACTAATGGAAGATGTCAATAATAGGGGAAACTCTGTGCAGGGACGTGGGTAGGAGGGTATATGGGAACTCTGTACTTTCTGCATAATTTTTCTGTAAACCTACAGCTGCTCTAAAAAAATTAAGTCTATTGAAATAGAAAGAAAAAACCACATGGGTCACCCTCTCAGCCTAGCAACTGGGGTCTTGGCTGCTGGCCGAGCCTGGGCGGCTGTTGGTGGGAACGAGCCTGAGGTCCCTCCAGCCTGCAGCACCCAAGCATGGCAGCCCTTTATAGCGCACCTACCACGTGCTGAGCCCTGGAGAATGCTTTGCTTCTCTGACTGCCGTTGACCCTCATGGCTGTCCGTTGAGGGAATGGTAGTGTTCTCCTTCTATGAAAAAGGAAACTGGGGCCTAGGTAGGCTGAAGATCTGCCCAAATGAACATGGCTGCTGGGAGGCGCTCTGGTTCCCCAGTGCTCCTAGCTCCCTGAGGGTGGAGGTGGGCCCGTGTCCTGCCTGCTCCGGGCCCTTTCTGCCTGTCTGTCTGGGAAGCCCTAGGCACAGAGAAGTTGGGGTCAGGACCGTTTGTGGGAGACAGAGGTAGAATAAGCCACCCTGGTTTGGAAGGATGAAGGGAGAGCATCTGGTGGGCACCGCTGTCTTGCCTGACTTGGGTCTGTGTCTCCCTCTGCTCCACCAGGGTGCCGGCACGGATGAGAAGACCCTCACCCGGATCATGGTCTCCCGGAGCGAGATTGACTTGCTCAACATCCGGCGGGAGTTCATTGAGAAATATGACAAGTCTCTCCACCAAGCCATTGAGGTACGGGGAGGGCCCTCGAGGGAGGGGGCAAGTGCTCATCAGATCCCTGAACCTAAGGTTAGAAGCCTTTTTCATTCCCAGGCTTTTCCTAAATCGGTTGCCTCTTAGAACAGCCAGGATATTCCCAAATGATGGGAGACCTGTTTCATTGTTTATACCAAAGTAAATTCCAGATGGATCAAAGATTTAAACCTAACATTTGCAACTACAAAAGAGACTAGTAGGAAATTATATAAATAACTCCAAATTAAAGGACATGAATATACACTTCACAGAAAAAGAAATACAAGAGTGCTTTTTTAACAACAAAAATACATAGCCTCATTCAGAATTAAAGACATACAAATTAAAACAAGAGTGAGCCCTTTTTTTGGCATTTTAAAACCAACTTTATTGTATAATTTATTATTATTATTTTTTAAAGATTTATTTTTTTACTTTTATCCATTTTTAACCCCCCCGCCCCCATTTCTGCTGTTTTGTGTCCATTCGCTGGGCATTTCTCTGTGTCTGTTTCCTGCCCTCTCTTCTCATCCTTCTCCTCCTGTTTTCACCGGGATTCGATCCTGGGAACCTCCGATGTGGGAGAGAGGCGTTCTGCCACCTGTACCACCTTAGTTCCTGGTTTTTCAGCGTGTCTCTTCTTGGCTCTCCCTTGTATCACTCTTGTGTTACATCATCATCTTGCTGTGTGGCTCAGCGGGGCCTAGTGGCCCGTGTGCCTTCTATATTTTTCTTTATTTTTACCGGGAGGTCCCAGGGATCGAACCCAGGTCCCTCCATATGGGAGACGGTTGCCCAACCATTTGAGCCACATCCACCCCCTATTGTGGTATAATTTAGATACCATAAAATTTACCAGTTTTAAGTGTACAATTCAATAATTCTTGTAAAATTTCTGAGTTGTGCCACCATCACCACAATCCAGTGTGAGAACATTTCCATCATCTCAGTAAGATTTCTTGTTCCTTTCCCACTGCAACCTCAGGCAACCATTAATCTACTTTTTGTCTCTATAGATCTGTCTTTTGTGGATATCACATATCAATGGAATCATACAATATGTGGCTTTTTTGTGTCTGGCTTCTTTCACTTTTATGGATCCCATTTTTTTGGTCTATGAGATTGGCCAAGATCTTCAAGTCTGATGATATACTTGCTTGGCAAGAGGGTGGGGAAACAGGTCATCAGCACATAGTTGGTGGGAATGTAAATTAGCAGCACATCTTTAAAGGTAATTTGGCAATTTCAAAACTTAAAATGTGCACAGTTTTTACTTAGTAGTTCTACTTGTAACAATCTTATTGATATAGATATCCTAGAGATATTGCCACACGTTCCCACAGGCATATAAGAATATTTTTGCCACCATTGTTTGTAGTAGCAAAAGGTTAGAAACCCTCCATATATTACTGATTAAATAGTCATGGTACACCCACATGCTGGAAAACTTAAACAGCCTTGAAAAAGCATAAGCAGATCTATGTGCTGATTTGGAATCTCTTCTAGGTCAGAAAAGTACAGCCTAGAACAATGTGAATGTTATGTGTCCATCTGGTAGAAAATGAATGTTACATGCACACACATACTTGTATATGCACAGAATATTACTAGGAAGCCATGTAAGAAACTAGTCATCATGGCTAACTCTTGATTTGGAGCCAGGGGTGGAAGGGAGACTTTCATTGCATAACCTTCCCTGTGAATGGTTTATCATATGGAGGCCCTCTAACAAGAGACAATGTACCACATGGGAGCAACTCTGGCCTCCCAGCCCTGTTGCATGGAAATTCCTAGCAAGGGCCCAAAATGTGCACCCAGGAAGTGCTCAGTGACGTTCAGATAAGGAATCACCTGACACGATGTGGTGAGGGCCAGTGATACTAGCTGAGTGCAAGGGGAAATACCGGAGGTGAGAGTTAGCTCTGCTCGGGCAGCCTAGAGGGCAAGACCACCCCACAGTGGAGAGGGCATTGAGCGGTGGGCAGGCTGGGCAGGGAGAATGGCAGGGGCAAAGGTAGAGAAAGGAACAAGTGGTCCCAGATTGTTTTCACTCACTCTGCTCTCCCTCTGCTCCTGCCAGGGTGAAACCTCCGGAGACTTCCTGAAGGCCTTGCTGGTTCTGTGTGGCGGCAAGGACTAGGGCCACTAGCACTGGCGGGCGCCTCTGCTGAGAAATGGTCAGCAGCACCCAGCACCGTGACCAAGCCTGGCTGCTTGCGCTCCAGAGACTAAGGAAGGGGCAGGGTTGGAGGGAGGGGGTTAGGGTGGGGCTCTCATCTTCAAGAGGGGCTTAGGATAAGTGCCCACCCCCATGGTCCACTGAAGGCCTGGCACAGTCACCTTGTTTGAGTGGCTGAAAAACTATAGTCATAAATCCCATTCACCTCTATTCCCATCTGCCTCCTCAGCCCTTTCACAGCTTCGGTCCCTAGCCATATAGCCTCTGCCCTGGTTTGGGCTTTGTCAAATCCAAAAACATACTGAGCCTCTCTCAGTACAAGGAGTGGTGTGTGTGCTTTGAATGGTGGAGTATGGTGGCAGGTGCCCTCTGAGTGTGCTCGGGGAGGGGAGGGGGCAGTAGATGCCTTCAAGCAAATGGACAAACCAAGCCCTGCCCCCATTTCACCACCCATCCCCATCCAGGTGGTTGTGCCATAGCAGTGGGCCAGAGTCAAGACACCTGGGTTCCAGTGTTGCATCTGCCACACATGTGTTTTCTGGCCTCAGGCCAGTCCCCTCCCCTCCCTGAGTCTCTCTTTTCTTAGAGAGTTGGACTAAAAGCTCTTTACTTTCCCTTCCAACTTTAACATTCTAAGGTGTGCCTCCAACTCAGTCCCCTTTACCCTACTCTCTTTAAAAAAATTAAAAGACACACACACAAACACAGATGCACAGATTTCCACCAAGGGCCTGTGTCTTCTACCCAGACACTTGCAGCTTGGGTTTTCTCCTTTATAGTGTGAGGTTGTTAAATCTGCCGCAGGAGTGAGTTATGCCTTTAAATTCTTCCCAGGTGTTTCCAGGGACGCCTGTGTGAGACCCTGA
>JAQZBX010042205.1:7863-22185 GCA_029593785.1 Cabassous unicinctus | reverse complement strand
TAATAGATTTTTTTCCTCTAATCCATGATGGGGTATCAGGAGAATGCACAATTTGAGTATAAAATATTTCTAATTTCCTATCAAATTTATAAAATTTCAAAATGCAAATTGATTACTTGATTTTGAAGGTGGGTGGAGTTAGACAGAATACTACCAGATGAATAAAGAATATTCCATCTGTGTTTTCTATTTACCTTCTCTAATCATTTTTTTCTTTTTATGTTTAGGAAACTTTCATCACCATAGCCAGATTATTCTCAGAGTTAAACTTCCCAAATCCTATGCCTCCATTATAGATGCTCATATTTAGGACAGACCTAATCCAATCATTCTCAGGGTGACTGCAGGCTTCTTTGCTACATCTATTTTAAGAAAGTATAGTGGGTTCCCTATGAAAAATTGACTAAATATAAAAATATTTGAGCTTGTTTTAAAAATTATTTTGCTCTGTAAATGGAACAAGCAGGAAGGGAACTGCTATACCATTCATCCCTCTCTAAATATTGACCCTGACAGGCAGTGGAGAGAAGGCTGTAGTTTGAAGGAAAAAGCCATATCATAAAATAATATTTAAGATCTTGTATCTATCATTTGCAAATCACGTAACCTATGGCAAGTTTTTAACCTCTCTGTACCTCTTCTTTGTCATCTGTGTAGTAGAGATTTAAAAAAACTGTCATTGTGGTGTTGTAAGATATAAAGGAGACAGAGTTTATAAAACACTTAGTGCAATGCCTAACACAGAGTAGTGGGTAAATAAATATTTTATCAAATTATTATTGACAACTTTGTCTTTATGGAAAAGTAACCTAGGTCAAGATCTATGTTACATTTTCATAATGGGTTAACTGTTTCACAGTATAAAAAGAGATTGGGAACGTACAAGATCTGTGTGGCAATTACAAGTGCTTTGGAGAAGGAATATGTGTCAAAATCTCTCAAATGGGCTAAAATACCTGAAAATAGCTATGTCAATCATTTGTTCTCATTACCCTTGTTAGGCTTTGAATTAAGTTCTGGAATACAGTAATAAATAAAATATGGTTCTTGTCTTCAAGAATCGACAATTTAGTGAAAATACATATAGCAATTAAAAGAATGCAAATACATGCAAAATTGAATCACACTAAATTTAGAAAAGAAATGTAAGAAAAAATGAATTTTGACTTGTCATAAGATATATACTAAGTAGAAAAAATGTAATATCGGTGGAAAAAGGAAGCTTTCAAAAATGATTTTTGAGCTGATATATAAATGAAGAGCATGAATTAATTAGGTGAATGGATAGATCCTGGAGTCAATGATCTAAGAGCAGGGAGCATTATGTGCATTTTATCTGTAATGGGGCAGCATTCAAGAAATGGAAAGAAAGTCATTGAAACTGGACCAAAGAGAGAATTTACTAGATGAGGTTGGTTAGACAAAAGGGTGCTGGCTTGAACAAGGCATTTCCAGCCATGTTTATAATTGTGGTCTTTATTCTAAGAGCACTGGGAAATATTGTGTTCACTTAAACATGTGAGTGGTATAATGAAATTTATCATTTGAAACTATCACAGTGACTGTATTTGGAACAGGTAAAGGCCCATCCTAGTGGATGTAGGGAGGTCAATTATAAGATAAGAAATGATGATAGCTTGGTCTATGTCAGTGGAGACAGAGAGATGTGTATAGATTTTCTCATGCTTCAGGTGTGAAATTATCTTTAATTTATGACAGATTGAATATATGTGACAAGAGAGTTTAGAGACCAAAAAATTCCAAGTTTTCTGTTTTCCATAGCAGAGTGAATGGTGGCATAATTTTCTGGTGTTACAAAATGGAGCATAGTACTATGGGGTTTTCCAGGTTATGGTATTGAAATGAAACCGAAATGTGTGTATTGTAAATGTCTTTGGAACATATGTAGTATTAGTGACTACATATTATCAGCCAAACATGGGAATTGGCCCTTACATTCTTATGGATCATTTACTGAAGAAGTTGGCTTAACGTTTTGGGGGAAAATATATTACACTCTTAATTCTCTTCAAAATATTGACAGGAAACATTCTCTTAATAATCTTTTAAAAAATGATGTACTTTTATAATATCAAATATTTCTAACACCTATTTTTCTACTATCTCCTCTATGGTCTTAAAATAGTAGCTCCTTCTAATATAAATTCTCTGAATTGTTCTCTCAGAATGGCAAAAATACCCATCATCTAACAAACAAAAATTTAATTTACTATTTTAGTATATATTAGAGAGTTTTTATTAAAATATTTGTAAGAATATAAAGAGCATTGAAAGAGGAATATCTCTGAAGAAAAAGTGGATTGTTTCTATAAGCATTGTATTTTAGGAACTTAGAGATCAATGTATTAATTAGAAGAGTGATTAACAGTTTACCCTAAATAAGGTGCTCATTCTTTTTGATAAATTCTTGTACTTTGGACATAATTTAAGGGTGAATTATTTAAATCTTCTGCTTAATCAGTTCCATAACATGAATGCTAAGTGTGTAGCTGATTTTGAAGTAATGAAATAAAACATTTGTAAGTTCATTGAGAATGTACAGCTATGAAGTTATTTTATTTTTTCTCAGTTAGTGTTAAACTTAAGCTTTGACTTTCTGATTTCCCCTTTTTAATCCCTTGACCATATCTACCAGGTTCTATAACATCTTTTCATATTAAAATTCAGGGAATTGGATTTTTAAAACTTCCAATCTCATTTAAGTCAAAACTCAGTCACAGACTAACACTTTCTAGACCTCCAGTGAATTGATAAGTCATGGCTGAGGGAGAAGAAGAGGGTGAATGTATTTATTGTCTGAGACCACAGCAATGAGGAGAAATTGTTGGCAATGCAGTTCTTTCCTTGTTATAATTGCATATGATTCCACCCAGTCTAGTAGGCTTCCCAGTGAATGTCTGCATAATTTCTTGCAGTAATATTCAGTTTCCCCCTCCAATGTTGAGAACTTCTGCAGAAGAGAGGCCAACTATGTATTCATTTGGACCCTCTGGTAGTCTATACCTCGTACTCCTTCTCTTTTGTGGTTTTCTTCCCCCTTTTGATAACCTCTATGATCTTCAGATTCAGTTGTAGCAAGAACTAGAGTCTTATTCTACTGTCTACAAATATCATAGAAAACTTGTAAGGTTTGGGGATTTATGGACATCTTCTTTTCAAGTATGGCACATTTCACTTCTTTCAAATCATGCTTTCAAGACTACTACAGTGAAGTTCAAGTTTCCAATAGTTTTTGGAAGAGAAATGACCCCAACTTTCATATTCTCACGTGCCCCAAACTCCAGGGGATACCAGTCCAGCTCTGTATTCAACTTTTTCCCATTCTAACATCACTAAGATGGGAGTACATACTTTGGTCACAGGTTTGGCATCTCAGTAGGCATCCAGCTGTAGAACTATAGGCCATGTATTGGTATCCTAGTACTTCCATAACAAATTGTTACAAACTGGGTAGCTTAAAAATAACAGAAATTTTTTTCTCCAAGTTCTGGAGGCCAGAAGTTCAAAATCAAGTCATTAGAAAGGCCGCACTCCCGCCAAAGTGTCTAGGGGAGAAGACTTTCTTTCCTCTTCTGACTACCGGCAGCCCATGGTTTTCCTTTGCTGTGGCAACTAAACTTCAGTCTCAGCTTCAGTGTCTTCACATGGCCCTCCTTCCTCTAGGTGTAACCTTGTGTCCTTTCCTCTTTAATACTGACACCAGTCATTGGATTTAGGATGCACCATAATTCTATGTTTAACTAATGACATTTGCAAAGACCCTGTTTCCAGATAATGTGGCTTTCTTTGGTTCTAGATGGCCATGAAATTGGGAATGACACTATCCAACCCAATACAATGCTTTCACAGCCATTCAGAGTTGCACAAATGATTCTCTTTGAGGCATCCCAATATAATTTGGTGTACTAGGCAGCATGGCACTTCTAACTCTCCTTAGAAGTAGAGGAAAAATATCCTCATGAACATAGCATTTCCTACAAGTATTAGAGTCCTAATTTCTGCATAGCTTCCCCTGTCTTCCTCA
Source organism: Cabassous unicinctus (assembly GCA_029593785.1). Lineage (NCBI taxonomy): Eukaryota > Metazoa > Chordata > Mammalia > Cingulata > Chlamyphoridae > Cabassous > Cabassous unicinctus. The sequence continues at coordinate 18,140 of JAQZBX010042205.1, read as the reverse complement.
TATAAAGTTTGATAGGAACATTCAAGGTGGCTAGAATGATTTTACACCTTCCACTTAGCAAAATTATTAGTGGCTCATTTTCAATCATCTATAGAATTTTTTTAAATTAAAGAATATCTATGTTTACAGAAAAATCATGGATAAAATAAAGGGTTCCCATATGCCACCCTATTATTACCTTAGAATTTACCATGCTTCTTTCCTTTAGCTTTGTTTTCCTGAAATTGCTAAAGAAGATGAAAAAGCCCCACAACATACCTATCTTATATTTACAACTGTTCCAGTGAATATAGTATCAACTTTTTTACCTGAGTTTAAACTACTTAACATCCTGAAAAAAATATGCAATAAAAATGTTAACATCAGTTTCTATCAGTTTTAAAAGTTTTTAAAAGCACTGACTACTGGAATTTCTGATACTTAAAATCAGTTTTGGCTGTGGAAGTGGTTATGTCAAACAGTCCTTACGTGAGGGAGCTTGGTGTTGGTAATAACCAGCAAAGTAGATATGTATTGGGAAGCATCTCTTTGGTGTCCATGATTTTTTATCTAAATTCCATTTCTACACACCATTTTTTCATCCTGTACATTCTGCAGAAGGGCATTTCTGTAACGTTGCTGTTTGGAAACTCTACTCATTCTTTTAAACAAATAGCAGGTATTGGTTTGTCTTTAATGATTATGTGGAAGCTATTTTTTTTCTACTTTAAATTTGGGGGAAGAATGTCTTGGAGCCCAAGCAGTAAAATATGAAAAAGACTTGGTAAAAAGTTTTCTGTTCTTATTCTCTTGGCAATGCAGCAGCATTCTGGAAACCCATGGGGTTGGAAGTTGAGAGTGTCCTGAATCATTGCTCCTGTCCCTAGCATGGATTTTACATAGAGGTTGTTTATTAAAGAGCAACAGCAAAGCTTCTCTAAGTGGTTTTGCTTAGTCGGTTTTTCAAAGTAAGAGTAAAACAACATAAAGAATCAGAAACTCCATGATTATCTGCAGCTGCCAGACTGGCATCTGAGTCCATTATGAGGTATTAGTTATGTGTCTCAGAGCCAACCAAGACACATCTTTGGAGGGTATGGGGATCTGCTGTTGTACAGGTAATGGCTATGAAGCCTGAGACTTTACAACTTTCTGAAGTTGCCTTCATCTAAAGTTATCTCAGTACCCCACATACAATCAAAATCACTCACTTCTTCCCAACAGGAAAAGCAGAATATCATATAGTCCAGCCACAGGTAATTGATATCTTTGCTCAGTTTTCACTTCCAATGATGTTTATTCTTTATGCATAAAATCTTAGGTGTGTCTATTCCAGCCTTTTATCTATTAATATACACTCAAGATTTTGAAGCTCACCACACAGATACTTATAAATCAAGTGATAATTTTGCTAGTATATTAATTTGACCAAAGCAAATCACTGTGCATCCAGCACAGGGAAAAACAGGAAAATTGAACAAAATAAATACCAGTCACCACTATTTAAAAGTTATATAAATAGGAAGAATCTTGTATAACACTGACAAGTGGTTTAACCATCAGCATAGAAAAAATATGCACGCACATATTTAACTATTCATTTTTCAAAATACTGATAGTAAAATAACTGAGAGGTCCAAGAACCTGGAGCGAGTTATTGGTTATCAAATTTAGCTGTTTTACTTTCTGTCCATTGCAAGCATTGAATTTATTTTTGCCTTTAGGTATATTTTTGAGCACTTGAGGGGAAAAGCTGTGCATTATATTACTAATTTATTTATCCCTGCATTTAACTTATTGCTTAATAATATTTTAATAGATTTTACTTGACTATGAGAAGCCAGGGCATGTAGAATCCTAAACTATGGCTGGAAGCAGATTCACCATTGCTAGAAATGCAGGAAATAGTCTTGCAAATAAATAAATTTTTGAGTGCAGAATGCTTCTAAGTAATTGAAAATACATGGATATTTTTAATCAAATCATATCAATATTAATAAAGCTAACAATAAATAGCTCATTGTGTGACTACTCATTGTCAGAATTTGTGCAAGATTATTTTTAAAAAACTCTTGTTTCTCCATTTATCACCACAACATATAAAAATTCCAAATAAATAACTGACCCTTCTGTTATTCAATAACATTAAGCTTATTGAAAAAGGATATTATTTCCATACTGGAAAACCACTAAAGCAGTTACCCAAGTCCTTCCTCCAATGGATCTCAATAGTCAAAACAACTACAATAGTAAGAAACAAAAAATAAAGAGTCCTGAAAGTGCTGTTGAACATCCTAAATGATGATCAAAAACAAAATGTAAAAAGCAAATCAAGTGATATCACACCGCCTAGTATAAAACACCAAAATATTTACAGTGGTGGGTATTTTGATGAACAAATGCTTATGGCTGATTGCATTTTTCATCTTTGAATCATAGCATCAAGTAGATGCAAAAGAGAAAGAAAGTGAAATGGATTGTATATTGAGCTACAGTAATGGAACAAGAGAAATGTTTCACTGGGTATCTCTGAAAACTAACTACACGTAAACACATTCTATGTGAATATATTCTTCCCTTTTTACCCCTGCTAATTGTCTATGTCCTATGTAGCACTAGATTTGGTCTCTGAGAATTAACATACTCCTCCATAAAGGAAACAAAATGAAACAGAGAAAAATAATTATTGAGTTATAAATACCAATCCTCTAGTCACACCACATTTTTATTTTAGATACTTACACTTCACACTCTCTTTTACTAATCCAAATACAAGAATCCCTCTGTAGAGTCAACTTGCACATTTGGCTGTTAGTTCTGTGCCATATTCCTTGGACCTTACAGTTTCAGGGTGCTGCCTGTACTTTCCAGCTGTCAAATATCCACATCCTTGCCCTGAGGACATTTCCAGAAGTCTGCTCCAGTCAGTAACAGAGCAGTAGTTTCAGAGATAGCACCTCCCAGGCAAAGCTCTAGCAATGATTGCTGAGAGTGGATGTTTTTATTCCTCAGGTGCTTAGATCAAGATGGCTATAAGTGTTAGGAAAAATCTAAGAACTATTTCCCTCAAGATTATTCTAGTGGTCCTCTGTGGTTTATGGCCTTCCTTCCCCATACACTTTCCCACTTCTAAGTCCCTTTGAAATTTATGATTTGCCCTTGTCTTCAGGTTTGATTCTAAGTTAATAACATTAAGATGAAATGAAAGGTTATCTCTCATGTTTAAAAATGACACTGTGCATTTATTTCTTTTTGTCAGTGTAGTTCTCAAATGTTGGCAAAAGAACCCAATATTTGTTAAAAATGCATTTTAATTTTAGTTGCTTAGGGCAGTTTTGGTCTTTTTTGTTTAATGAATCAAAATTTATGTAGTTAATTATCTAGAATATTATGGACAGTAAATTATTTTATTGTCCTAAAAATTATTTTGAAATCAATACAGAGTTCATAATGTGTGTAATAAGAGTGAATGTAACTAACGGTGAAGTTCATCTAAAAACTTCATTCATTTGAAAAGAAAATTTTTAAAAAGATGGAAAAACATAGCTTTAGAAAAGTCATAGTCCTTCAATGGGTTTTGTAAGATATATATTTAGGATTCTGTCATAGTAGGCATCACTCATGAGTAATTATTCACAGATGTTTTTACGAGGTATGGTGATAAAAAGAAAGTAATTAAGAGAGTGTAGTCCCTTTAAGAAAGCAGATTTTAAAAGTCTAAATCAGACACAAAAAGTTTCTTATCTCCTCCTCTACATTCTTTATTTTTCTTCAAGAAGAACTTACCATTTTCTTCTTTAAAATGGTTTAAAATCACACTGACCTTCATCCTATTACCAGTGGGGAAGGAAAAAATAAATGGTGGCTGGCATGCACATGATGCTCAGTCAATGTTGTTGAACAAATGATTGTTTAAAATCCTGGGGACCTTACTGCATAGATAGCTTTGCATAAACACTGAAAATTGTAGAACAAATCCAAATGCTTTCTTGTTCGAGGATATAAAAGCTGTTTCGTAATATATATTGGTAACAGGATCAAAAAACCTTGGGTAATTTTTCTGTACACTAGTGAAAGTTTCAGATCCACTGACCAAGTTATCAAGATTTAGGCCATTTGTCTAAGAAGTTTCCTTTATGTTGCCCTTTGGAAGGCTTCCTTCAATTCCTTGTTCCTCAGGGTATAGATAAAGGGATTCAGAGCAGGTGTCACCACTGTGTACATGAGGGCAGTTGCTTTGTCTGTTTCTGGAGTGTGGGCAGTCTTAGATTGGTGATAAGTGAGCAAAGCAGTGCCATAGAAGAAAGAACCAGGATATGGGAAGAACACGTGGAAAAAGCTTTGCATCTGCCAACTTCAGAAAGGATCCTCAAGATGGCCACAAGAGTGTGCACATAGGAGCACAGAATGAGGAAACAGGGACTGATAATGAAGAGCACAGAGATAGCAAACATCACATTCTCGTTTGGGTGGTATCCACACAAGCAAGTTTCACTACAGGCACGATGTCACAAAAAAAGTGCTGAATCTTTCCTGTTCCAGGGAAGGACAGAGTGAAGATCCAGGTGGTGTGGGCTGACTCCACTATAATCCCGGTGGTCCAAGACGTGGTGGCCAAATCCAACCACACACAAGGTTCCATAAGGAGAGTGTATGCAGTGGGTAACAAATATCTACAAAGCAGTCATAAGCCTTGGCTGCTAGCAGGCAGCATTCTGTCAGTCCCAAGATGGTAAATATGTACATCTGGGCTGCACAGGTTCCCATGATAATGGTCTTGTTCTCCACCAACAGGTGCACCAGCATCTGAAGCACCACACTGGTGGTGTAGCACATCTCCAGGAATGAGAGTTTCACCAGGAAGAAATACATGGGAGTGTTCAGGGAAGGGGTGATCCAGATCAAGCAGATGATGATGAGGATTCCTCCAACAGTAAACAAGTAGATGGCTAAGAACACAACAAAAAGCACAGGCTGTAACTCTTCCAGAGCAGAAAATGTCACAAATGTGAACTTGGTACAGAGGGACTGGTTTCCAATCATCGTGGACTCAGAGCCAGGCATCTGTGGAGAAAAACAGGAGGACAAACATGAAGGAACCCAGCAACATATCATGGGTGTCTATGAAACTCCAGCAAATGGTGGTCATTTAGGATCAGTGGTCAGAGTTGAGAATTAAGACACCTGCTTTCCTGCTTTCTGAATAACTGCACAAATCAATTAGATGCAATGTTCTATTTCACTTTTGGCTGTCATGCTGTAATCAAGGAAATCTAGAGGAAACGGCTACTTAAAGTTACATAGTCTGATCTTTTTGCCTTATTCTTGTTACATATACATAATTAATAGATGTAGGCATTCTAATTGTAATGGAGTAACATATCACTAGTTACATACAGTAACATTTAAAAGGTGCTATATCTGATCTTCCCAATTCTACATCTTTCCAAAGTCATTCTTAAAAGTTGGAAGGAGATATGTTTCAGACCATTTATCTGTATATTTATCTACATATTTTTACTCATTTTGATTTGAACAGAGTGAGTCACTGAATAGCTAACTAAAATCTGAGTCAACAAAATTAACAGAATCTCTTTCTCTCAACATCAATGCAATTTTACAGGAATTTATGAATAGGGGGACATACCTAGAACCACAATGTAAGTCTAATTTTTCTCTTTGGGCTAGAATGTCCAAGATTCCCAAAGTTAACATGGTGATGGACTAGGCATTATATATATTTTTTACAAAAGCCATAAGGAATGCATCCTCTGCATGACTTAAGTATGTGAGTCTCAAGAGGAATAAGTACAGAAACAACGATAAATATTCCATGTGCAATTTGGTTTTCATTACTCAAATACACTTTTCCAGTGATAATCTATTGCATTTAAGTTTTCATTCATAAAACTAATAGGGATTGGTACTTATCATGTAGTTGAAATAATTACTGACCTTCACCTTATGTTTGCTATAGTAATCTTAAAGCTCCTCAAGTGGATGGACACATTGTGTTGGATATCAGGTCTTTGTATTATAATTAAGTACAGGGCACCATGCAGAGTTGGCTCCATAAGCCCTGCAGGTAATACACACTTCATTCATTATTTATGGTTCAATTGTTAGCAGCATAAATAAGTAGGCCTTGTTAGGGAAATTCTAAATGTCTAATAGAATTAATTAAAATAAGCTTATAAAATAAGAAAAATGATGTTTCTGGCACTGTTCTCAAGAAATGAAAAACTTGTTCATTCTCCAGGATCCTCATTCATTCAAGCAGAACATATATACTTTCCACTGCTGGTCAATATGGTAAAAATCATTGGGGTAGCGATTAAGGGGAGTAAAAGTGAGGTTGAAAGAACAATTAAGAAGTTAGTGCACTATTGAAGAAAGCACATTTTCCTCTTTCCAAATTCCCACATGAATGCCAAACATGGGAGTTTTAAACACAATATCTCCCTTCTCATAAAATAATGGACAGAAAAATTCTCCTCTTTTTCTGTACTTGCTTTGTTCCTGAGAGAGGAAGTAAAACCTTGGTTTTGGGTGCAGTGTTTCCCCAGTCACCTTGGAAACACTACCTGAAGGAATGTATCACATTGAGAAAAAACAGGGCTCTGTTTGAGGGTGCACCTAACAATCGCAGCAAAAGATCAGACTACATATGATTATGATATTTTACCAAACCACATCCCCAAATGTTTTGCAAACTCCTTTCTGATAGTAAAAGAGATTTTTATGAGTAAAAACCAAATAATGATATTTCTAATTCCAAAAGATGAAGACATTAACTTGAATACACCTCTCAAGTAGCTGCTGAAGAGGAGAAATTTCCAGTTGTTACTATGGGTAGTTACAATTTATTTTACTGAATCAAGCTGAAATAAGCAGTATTGTAAATTTTGTTGGAACATATATAGTTTAAAGAATACATTTTATCAGCCAAACTGATGAACTGGCCTTTATGTACCTGTGGATCATTTATTGGAGAATTTGACTAAATATATTTTTTTTCCATTAAAAAAATTATTTAAGTAAATCATTCATACATAAACATACATAAACAATAAATGTATAGAAAGAGTTGTAAACTTACAAAGCAAGCATACATAACATCATACAGGGCTCTCATACCTCACCCTATCACCATCACCTTGCAATGTTGTGAGACATTTGTTATAAAATTATGAAAAATCTTATTACTAATTATACTCCTTATTTACAGTTGGTGTATTTCCCCCCCAACCCAACATATTATTATTTTTTAAATATATTTTTATGCCAAAAGTTGTAAAGTTACAGAACAATCATGCACACTTTCAGAATTCCCAAACAACACCCCTTCCAACACTGTGGTGGAATATTTGTTACAGATTATGAGATAATATCATCTGATTATTACCAGGTCCACAGCGCACATTTGGCATACATTTTTCAAACTCCCCCATTATCAACACAGTACATCTTTGGCATAGATGCAAGAATATTACATTATTACTGTTAACCATACTCCATAGGTCACTCCAGTTGTAATTTTCCAATGCTTCTCCAAATTCCCACCACCCTTCAATAGTGATGTACATCTGCTTTAGATCACAAAGGACACTCTTGCATCTGTACCATCAACCACTATTCTCATCCACCTCTGAATTTACTGTGCTATTCAGTCCCTAGACTAATCTCTAGCTTTCTGTCAATTTGGCATTTACTTCCCTAGACTACCATTTTCAGCCACATCTCCATTTAAAAACCAGCTGTTACTCACTATGTGTTACCATCAACTCTGTATATTTCCACACTTTTACAGTAAAGCTAATTAAAACCTCAAATATATTAAATATCAGTAGTCCAGCTCAGTCCTCTTTTTATCTCCTTTAAGGATCCACCACCTACCACCAGGTCTTGAAGATATTTCCTACATTTTGTTCTAGAAGCCTTAGGGTTCTCGCTTTTATATTTAGGTTTTGGATTCATCTTGAGTTAATCTTTACATAGGGTGTGAGATAGGGGTCCTCTTTCCTTCTTTGCCATGAATATCCAATTTTCTCAGCAACATTTGTTGAATGGACCATTCAGCCCGAGCTGGGTGGGCTTGACAGGCCTGTCAAAAATCACTTGACCATAGATGTGAAGATCTATTTTTCAACCATCAGTTTGGTTCCATTGGTCCACGTTTCCATCTGTATGTAAGCACCATGCCGTTTCTACCACTGTAGCTAGATAATATGACCCAAAGTCTAGAACAGAGAGTCCTCCAACTTCTCTCTTCCTCCTCAATATGTTTCCGGCCATTCAGTACCACCCAGCCCTCCAAATAAACCTGCCAATCATGTTTTCAATTTATTTCAAAAATGCTGGTGGAATCTTTATCGGGACTGCACTGAATCTGTATATCAATTTGAGTAGAAGTGACACTTCAACGATATTCAGTATTTCAATCCATAAGCATGGAAGTTCCTTCCAACCATCTAGGTCTTTTATTTATTTATTTTTAATTTCTTTTAACAATGAAGTTTAGTTTTCTGAACACAAGTGCCCTACGTCATTGGTTAAGTTTATTCCTGAATATTCAGCTTTTATCTGTAATATTTTATTTTCACCACTCTTTTGACACTTTAATTATTTTTATGGATATAATCTTCATTTCTAGACTCTCTTCCAGGCGTCTCTCTCTTGTCTTTTCTTTTTAGGCTGTAGCACACCCTTTAGTTTTTCCTGCAAAGCAGCTCTCTTGGTTACAAACTCTCTCAGTTTATGTTTGTACCTGAATATCCTAAACTTGCCCTCATTTTTGAAAGAAAATCTTGCTGGATATATGATTCTTGGCTGGAAGTTCTTCTCTTACAATATCTTAAATATATCATACCACTGTCTTCCAGGCTCCATGGTTTCTAGTGAGAAATCAGCCGTTAATCTTATTGGGTATCTCTTATATGTTATGCATTGTTTTCTCTTGCTGTTCTCAGAATCCTGTCTTTGTCTTAGACATTTGACATTCTGATTTGTATGTGTCTCAGAGTTGGTCAATAAGGATTTTTTCAGATGGGAGTACATCATGTTTCTTGGACACAGATATCTATGTCCTTCAATAGGGTTGGGAAATTCTCTACCATTATTTCTTCAAATACTCCTTCTGCCCCCTTTCCCTTTTCTTCTTCTTCTGGGACACCCATGACACATATGTTTGCATGCATCTTGCTGTCTTTTAGTTCCCTGAGACCTTGTTCAAGATTTTTCAATCTTTTCTTCATCTGTTCTTTTGTGTGTTCACTTTCAGAGGCCATTTCTTCAAGCTCACCAAACCTTTATTTTGCTTCCTCAAACCTACTATTATATTATTCCAGCATATGTTTAATTTCATTTATTACACCTTTCATTCCCTTAAGATCTGCTGTTTTTCTATATATGCTTTCAAATTCTTCTTTGTGCTCATCCAATGTCTTTTTAATATCCTTAATTTCTTTAGCCATCTCATTGAATTTATTAAGGAGATATGTTTGAACATCTATGATTAGCTTTCTCAACTCCTTTATGTCATCTGTAGGCTTATCTTGTTCCTCTAACTGGGGCCATATCTTCCTGTTTCTTGGTGTGGATTGTAATTTTTTGTTGGTGTCTTGGCATCTGTCTTACAAGAGTAATTATTCTGGGTGCAGTTTTTCTCTTTAGTTTGGGGCTTCCTGCCCTTTCTACCTTGCTGTGTGTGTATTAGGAGCCAAGGATGTAGTTGGTGCTATAAACTGTGGAGGTTCAAGCCACCCTCATTGCCCCAAGGACCAGTGAAGCTTCTCCCAAGTTTTTCCTTTGCCAGGGGTAGTGACAGAACCACAGTTATGTGGAATATTCCAATTCATGCTGGCGTAGACTATAGTTACCCAGAGAGACTGATGAAGCTTCATGCCCCTTTCACCCCTGGCTGGGGCAAGGATGGAGCTGCAGGTATGGGCAGCAATCAATGCAGTGCAGGCCCAAGAGGACCACAGTTGCCCCAGTAGACTTCCAATTATCCAGCCTGTGTCAGCTAAATGTACCTGTAGTTACCTGGATAGGTTGGTGCAGGGCCCGTCAGCTTCCTTCCTGCTAGAATTGGGGCTGTAGCCTAGATTAGGGATGCAGGCCAATCTAGGCGAAAGAAACCTGTCTGTACAGTCACTGTGATTTTCAGTCAGACTGGCTTCCCCACATGCTGGGGGTGGAGTCAAAATTGTGGCTACTGGCCTCCTTCTGACTTGGACAAGCTCAAATTTTAGCTGTTCCTAGGGTTGTACTTTAGCCAGCCTATTTTACTAATCAGT